>AFRA01000818.1:0-17460 GCA_000223055.1 Claviceps fusiformis PRL 1980
CCCTTTTGTCTTCGTTTTCGGGGTATACACATCCACATGTACATTATTCACACACACACACACACACACACACACACAAGGAACACCTCCTAGTCAAAACAAACCAACAGAGTGAGCCACATGCCCATCCCCCGCCTAAACAGCCAAGTCTGGATCCCAGGAACCCCCGATCACGCACACCTGCCTGCACACGGCGGTGGTCCGTTCTCTACATGCGACATACAACATACGACATGCGACATACGACTTACGACATACGACATACGGTACGCTATGGCATGTCCCATGCATACGATACGATGCGATGCGATGCGATGCGATGCACCGGGCGGGTGGGCGTACGCGGTGTGTAGGCAGGTCGTCCGTCTCTGAATGCCCGATTCGGATTGCTCGTCTTTCCTTCTTTCCGGGCAAGGTAGTTCTTGTCTCAACCCCCCGGGTGCCTTGTCATGCCCCCAGCGCCCAAATTGATGCCATTTACACCGAGACCGATGCCCGACGAAGGCACCCATTTCGAGGCATTGGGTCGGGTCACCGCCCTGTTCCTCGCTTGCGGGTTGGACTTGGGCAGTTGGACCGAGTAAAGCGGCCTTTTCGTTACTCTCCGTTGCTTTCTTTTTCTTTTTCTTTTTCTTTCTTGTGGCTGGGCGGTCGTCACGTCCTTCACGTCAAGGACCACCCCCACCACTCCTTTGCTGGCCGAGCGGCCGAGGACTCCCTGTCCCGTCCCTCCTCTCGGCGATGCCAAGTGGCAGACCGAAGAAAAGAAAAGAAATCTGGACAACAAGGACCTCATCAAAGCATCTTTCGTCTGCGGACCTCCACGCGAGCACGCGGGCACGCGGGCAACACCAGAAGAGTGGCTCGACACAGAGGTACCCGGCGACCCGGCTGAGCAACCCATGACGCCGCGATGCGAAAAAAAAAAAAGAAAAAGAAAAACTGAGAAAAATATAGAAACAAAGAGATGGAATATTAGAAAATTAGGGAAAAAATAGACGTAGAATAAAAAAAAAAACAGGCCGCACTAACCCCCCCCGAACCTCCACGTCCATCCCGCGCATTTCGTGGATATTCATCTTCTTCGTTTTCCCCCTCCAGCGGGGCTCCCAAGGCTGACGTGCCAATCAACCACCCAATGAATGTCCATGGACGTAGCGTTCGCGATCCTGCCCCTCGTTATCGACCCGCGGGTCGTCATCAACGGCTACGAGAGTTGGCAGGCAACAACCACGCTCAGCACCGGGGACCTGGGACCTGGGGCTGGGACATGAGGAAGCTAAGTAGGGATTCAAACTGCCGACGAGCGGCGATAAACGCGCCTCGGTGTGCCGTCTGGACACGTACCGACCGAGTGGGAAGCTAGGTAGGGACATATATATAGAAATCGTGGGTTTTTCGTATCTAGAAATAGCATGCCCAGAAATAGTCATGTCCTTGACACAAACACTAGATTGACCATGCAACTTGAACCGACATAAATGCTATATACAGGAAATAGCAAACGAAATACACTGCACATCACAGAGGACACTCATAGACGGGCACTAAACACTCGTCATCAGAAGAACCTCCATATTAATGCAGGGATACCATTTCGCATGCGGGAGACGTGTGTCGGGCAGTGGGAGAATGGGGGAGCTGAACGAAAGCAGACAGCGGCTTCTCTGGCTCAACTTCCTGTTCACCACATCCGTACACGTCAAGAGAAGGAGGGAATAAAAGGAGAAGAATAAAAAAAAAGCAGTGGTAAATAATCAAGAAAGAAGACGAAGTGAAGAAAAAAACAACAGAAGAAAAAACAATGAGGCTTAATTGTGTCCAATTCTCTGGCGTTATAAGCTACTCCTGCATGATGCGAATCAACTCGAGCTCTTTCTTTTGTCCTAAAAAAATTGAAAATGAGAAAAAAAAAATGTGCCTGGGCTTCATATACAAGTTTGTGCGATTTATTTTCAGCCATAGTTCCCCTCAGCCCTCGCTGACACCATTTATGCAGGAGGCCTCGCTTTACACCTTCCTTTGCTTGGCCGTTTTTTTTCTCTCTTAGTCGTAGTCCACTGTCATGCCGAAGATGCTAGCAATACCAAACTTCTTCTCGCATTCGCAGACGCCTTCCGTCTTCCACAGGTTGTTCTGGAAGTCGAAGAAGACGGTGATGTGGCCAGAAGTCTCACGGATAGACTTGATGGCGGCGGCCTGCTGGTCTGGGCCAGGAATGGCCAGACCGTTGGCCTTGCCGCCCGATGGGTAACCGCACTCGAGGTTGATGACCTGCTTGCCAGGGCAGACGGTTCTCAAAATGTCAATCTGACCCTTGACGAACACGCCGGCGTTGGCGCACGTGATTTGAGAGTTGAAGTAGGCGTGAATGTTGGCTCCAGTCACGTCGATAGCGGGACAGAGGGCGAATTGGACGTCGGGGCGCAACCAGACGTTGAGCGTCTCGGAAATGGTATACGGGCCCGTGTACTTGGCACCAATCTCAGACTTGACATCACCGACCAGCTTGCTGAGCTGCTGAGGAGTGCAGTATCCGTTCTGCATAGCCTCGTTGCCGACAACGACAAGCGACACAATGTCCCACATGTTCCAGGCAACGAGCGCGTCGACCTGCACCTTGATATCGGGGGTCGTGATATCACAGCCAGATGCCTTGACAAAGACACCAACAATCATGGCAATGCCGTGCTTCTTGCAAGCATTTCCCACAAGCTCCAGCGCATTGCATTCAGGCGAGTAGATACGGACCGTCGTGAAGCCAGCACTCGCAATGGTGCCAATATCGGAATCAACGTCTTGGGCGGTCTTGCAACTGGCGTCGGCGGGTCGGAAGAGCGTGTAGGTGATACCGAAGTGGTCGTTGTCGCTCATGAGTCCCTTGTGCTGAGTAGGTTCGTTGACGGGAGGAGTTGGCTGAGCCTTGGGAGGAGGAGGCTTGACCTCAGGAGGAGGAGGGGAGGGCTTGACCTCGGGTGGAGAAGGAGTTGGCTGAGCCTCAGGAGGAGGAGCAGGCTTGACCTCAGGAGGAGGAGCAGGCTTGACCTCAGGAGGAGGAGCAGGCTTGACCTCAGGAGGAGGAGGAGGAAGACCAGGACTAGGAGGCCCTGTAGGCAGAGGATATCTTGTAAACGGGCAGTAGAAGATGTAGTCCTTGACGTGAACGTGGACAACCTGCATGGGCGCAATGTAGATACCAGGGGGGAGAACGACGGAATCTTTGCCCTGAGCCCCCGGGGTGGGCGTGGGCGTGGGAGTTACGTTGCCAGTCCCCAGGGGAGTCGACGTGGCATTACCGCTAGAGCCGGGGCAGTAGGTCATGGTCTGATACACGGTGATGGTGGTGGCCGGGAACGTGTAATCGCCGGGAACCGGGCAGTGGTGAGCGATGGGAGGAGGCACGGGACCGGCATCAGGCGTAGGCGTTGGCGTTGGCGATGGCGTTGTTTCAGGAGGTTGAGTAACAAGAACAGGATGAACAGTCTGGGTAACGAAGACGGAGCACGGAGTCGTTGTCGTCAAATTGGCGTGCGGCTTGGGAATTTGAGGAATAACTGCAGCAGGAGAAAATTTTGTCAGTCATCAGATATCGTATTTGTATTCCATCTCTGCCCGATCCGGTTCTATACATCATCGATCATCGACGGCGATGTGACGAAATTGGAACGGTCTGGTATGGGGAGACGAGAGGGCTCAAGCTGGTCACATACGAGTAGGTGGGCCGCGGAACGTCGACCAAATGGTGGTGCAGTCAGGAGTGCAGCTCGAGGTCGAATCGTTTGCGCTCTTCCTGAAAAGAGCCTCGTGGGCGTTACGCTGGTGAGAAGCAGCGACGCCGTTGGCCAGGACGGCCAGGACGGCGGCGGCGTGTCCCCTCTTCATGGTGAGTGAACGGAAACCCGACGGTTCGCGTTGGAGGAGATACTTGGCGATCCTTTTGTTGTTGTTGTGCAAGAGTTGCGAAGGAAAAAGAACGCCCGCTGAAACGAGTGAAGCGGTGTGGTTGGTAAAAGGGGACGGGGGGGGGATTGGCAAAGCAAAAAAAAAAAAAATGAGAGGACGGAGGCTGCAGAAAATTGCCTTCCAGTTACGACCTGGACAGCGGCAGCAGGTGCGTGAAGAGAAAGAAGGCAGAATAGGGGAGCGGACGCAGGGTGCCGGGGCTGGCTATGTTATTATGTATGACTTGTGAATATGGCCAAGGGCCTCGTTGGCCTTGGTTTGTGTGGCCCGCATCACGACATGGGCTTCGTGTTGGATGAACTGGGGCCAAAAGCCTTGATGCAGCCCAGGTTGGACAACATTGGGACACTTTGCCTCTGCCTTCAGCCGCTGGGATGCCGGGTACCTGCGGGTACCTGCCCGTTCCTGCCCGTTCCTGCCTGTTCCTGTCCGTTCCTGCCTCAGTGGCCAGCGCTTCCGCGAGTCCCGCAATCTCGCGCCCGCTAGTCAGGCACAGCAGGGCATTGTGTAGGGGCATCGTAGGCTCATTGCAGGGGGGGCCGCCATTGGAGACAGGGCCACATGGGGGTATCTGGTCCACGTTGGCTCACCCCCAGCAGCAATCGTTGATGCCATGACTTGATTTGATGATTTGATTGACTTCGATCACGGAGAAGTGGGTCTTGTTGGGCCATTCATTTCCACCCCTTCAGCTGCCCCCCCTCCCACCCAGCCTTGGAGGAAAGGAGGATTTTTGATTTTTCGAGTGCATTGCCAGGGCGGGCATCCGGCTGGTCTTTCGTCTTTCTGGCTTCCATCTGATTGGCCACGCAATCTTGTCTTCATAAGTTCTCTTCGCCCATCCCACTAGCCAAACCAGTGCTTGTCATGGGCTGGGGGAAGGTGGGGGCGTTTTTCCCCTCTTCGCGCAGGCAGGTCGCGAAATGAAGTGGAGTCACGGACCAATGAGTGAATAGACTTCTCGCCGCCAACTCGATTCACTGGTGGGCATCGCGTACCTCACATTCACCCGCCTTGCGTGCCTCCCTGTCTGGCTTTTGAATCCTCTCGGTCTTGCGCGATGCGGCAGTGTTTTGTCTGTGCCTAGCGCCAGTTCAAATAGGCAGCGGAAATTGTGAAGGCTGTCTGCGCGAAATGACCTGCTTTCAACCATTTTGTGCCTGCGCCGCTTTTTGCGCCCATCTCCACGGAAATGAGTTCCAACGATATATCTCATGCAAGAAACCGTCGAAAACCGCTCCGGTCCCATCGTCTTTCCATCGCTTCTCATCGCCTTCTCAGCATCGTTGCCAACGTACATCAACGGCGTCAAATAGTCGCCCCGTGCCATTGTGGATGGCTGATTGTCCCTCTCTTCTCGCCGCCGGTGCCGATTGGTGTTGCGTGTGGTGCATGTGTGTTGGGATTTTGTGTCTTGTCCCTGCATGTCAGCCATTTCGAGTTGCATTCAATTTGGAGCCAAGAGTCCAAGCCTCCGGTTGGCCATTCTGGGCACCGCTGCAATCTATCTCCAGGCCACGTCTCGGTAGGCCGGTCACTCGCTGCTCTCGTAACAATAAAAACCGCCTCTCTCTCTCTGCATCATCCTGATATCTCTCTTACAACATGCTTTACTAGCGCGCGCCTTTTGTGTCATTTACGTCATGATCGCAATCGTAGGGCGGCCTGTCAGATTCCCCCTTTCTTCTCCCTCTCGGTCGAAGATTCCATTCAACCCCACAGTCTGTGTGCTTCCTTTTTCTTCTTCTTCTCTTCTTCTTCTTCTTCTTCTTTTTTTCTTTTCTTTTTCTTTTTTTTTTTGGCTCCGTGTAAGTGTGCGATGGCGCACTCCTTGTTCGCACATCATTTGCATGGATGCCTGCTGAAACTCGGACGTCGCAAGAAGAGGATATCACCTGTTATTGTGGCCTGTCGATATTGTTCTGTCGAAGCCTGTCCGTCACAGCCATCGACGGAACTTGGCCTGTGAGGACAGGGCGAAGATGGGTTTCGCGTGTTGTTTCCCTCCTCTCTCAAACTTTTTCTTCCTCTTCTTCTTTTTTCTTCCCCCCTTTCTTCTTTCCTCGCTTTTGTCGAGCTCTCTGCCTACCAATGGTCAATCGCTGCCAAGAAACAGGTTGCTTGCTCTCCGCTAATTCCGACAGGTCATTGCCAAAACTTACATGGGTATAATTGTCACACGAGCCGTCGGTCAACGTGGGCTAGGCTAGCACGTGTTTTCTTCTTTTGCCAGAATTACGGCCCATCTCGTTCGACCTTTCGGGTCGAGACCGACATTGCACAGTAGAGATAGCGTGATGATTCGCCACCGGGAATTGCTCTCTGCCTAGCTGCGCTCGTATCGGTTGCAACTCCCTGCTCCCTGGATACAACCTTGCTGTCCACAACAACACATCCATCCTTATGACTATCCCGGTAATCATATGACCCGCTCCTGAACCATCGCGCAGTTCTGCCGTCCTCTGATGCTATTTTTATGGTCAGTTGCATGTTTGTACAGATGATGTCCAGTGCATACCACGTACATTTGTGTGTACCTACCTGTAAGTACAATGCAGCCCTTGAACCATTTTACACAGCTGCAAGTCTCGTTCTGTGTGCCCCCTCACCCTTCCTCTTTCAGCATCGAGCACGTGACATCGTGTGCGGCTGTTTTAAGGGGTGTAGCAAGGATACAACTTCATTTGAAGATACCGATTCCTTCTCATTAAAAATGGTAATACCGAATGTACCATCCATGTCTTCATAAAATTCGTCATTATGGCCTACCCGGCCCAATTACCCATGTCAGATAGACATTGTAAAGTCATTCAACGGGTGCATTGTACTCCATGGCATACACATATGAATGTAACCGTTTCCAAAGGATCGCCCATGATGCCTTTTTTCCTGCAAGTTCTGTCTGAGAGGAACGAAGTTTCTTAATATACCCGCAACCAGCATTTCGAAAGGCATGCTTTTTCTTATCTCTTTTTTGAGTTTTTGACCTTACCTGATCTCACAGTCCTTGAGCGTAATTGCACAGCAGGATTTTCCACGCCTCGTCGACGATGGGCGCATCAGAAATGCCGTGTCAAGGCGACCTTTCAGATTCTTCTTTTCGAGCAGCGTCGATTTTGACAATCTCTTTCCGGTCATGCATACATGTGTACGTGGCTGTGATGGATTCAAATGATGACTTGGCCATGACCATGTCACGTACTTCATACATGTAGGTACAATGTAAGCTGAAGGGTTTCTGGGGGGGTGGGTTGAATGATTACACATCAAGTCGCCCCACTCGGTCATGTGACCGCGTGTTGGGAGGACAAAAATCTAGCATCCCATCACCGCGTCCAGTATCAACCCCGTTGAAAATGTGTAGGTCGTTCCTACCAAATCCTCAGAACCTCGAGGCCGTTCCGTTTTCGCCATGATTCGTCACGCGAGGCCATCATCACTCGTGCGTTGGAACTACATATCTCGAGCACCTTGTCCATCAGGCAGCGTCTGTGCTGTTGTGCGTGGAGGCTTCGAGGTCAATCGTAAATCGTCCTTTAGAGTTAGTTTTCCAATGATGCGAAAAATCCCAACTACGTTTTTTTTTCTTTTTTTTTTTTTGCTTACCAGATGTCTGAGTTTGTAGAGATGTGCTGCGACCCAAAGCTCGCTACCGCCTTCTTCCCCATATGACCAATCCAAAATCTCTGTTTTCTCCAAGGACAATGTCGATCAATCGAACGAAGCTGATTCTGGCGACGACCTGCCTATTCGTGAACGCCTACGACAATGGTTGAAAACGAACAACACAGTTGGTGCAAGGCCCATGCCCCCGGATGCACTCATATATGGAGGCATCTCAAACAACATCAGTCGGACACAGTCTACCGGCTCGTCAGAGCTCGACCAGCTACGGTCAACACCAAGCAGTACGACCGAGGAAAGCAACGGGGAAATCGTAAACACGGATGCAGATATCGCTGTGGTTGGCTCTGACTCAAGGAGTCCTGGAGACCTGGTTGAAATAAGGTGAGTCTCGTACTGGGGTTGCTCTTATACTTGGACCCTAGACCTTTGTTATCCCCTTTTTGCCTTTCGTATTAGTATTATGCTCTTTTTTTCTTCTTCTTTTTTTCTTTTTCTTCTCTTCCTCATTCTCTCCTTCGTTTTTTTATATTGACTGTCAAATAGGCAGATCGGATCCAGAGTTCCTGTATTCGCCATCTACCTGGGCAACTATGGGAATCGAAACCATTTCTATGCAGTTAACGGAAAGTGGATCACGAGTATGGGTTTCTCTGCGCTATTCTCGGTGTCACATTTCGTCACAGACCAGGAATTGCTGCCTGTGCTAGCCAAGATCCCGCAGAATGCTACTCCCGAGGACTTTGATGAGCTACGTCGTCTTGAACGAGGTCCGTCGAGAGAAGACGGTGTTGCCTTGATTAATAAAATGACGGAATTCCGATTGTCGTCAGAGGCTATATATCAGGAGCACATGACCAAGCTTGACGGCGCCCGCAGCTTGTTGTCGGACCCGACAAGTGCGAAGTACCTTAGCCTTTTCGAGATAGCAGATGTTCTGCTACCAGCCACCCTCAAAGGCGACCGGGGCTTCTCTCCACCAGCTCTCTATGCTGTCCACACTGCATTGTACCGAAACGAAATCGGCTTTAACCCTTTGAGTCCCTCTGCTGATTGTCATCGCCGGGATCATTTGTTCGAAGTGTTTCCATCAAAGCACACCGATGTTATTACTAAAATCGCCACGTGGGTGCGACAATACGCCGACATGAGTGCAAAGAAAATGCGGCCCTTGAAGCTGAACGAGCTGGATGATATCGCCTTGGGCCGTTTTATTCTACAGGCACGGGACGCCGTCCTACGGAGCCGTCAGACCCGGGAATGGACGCCCCATGGTATCCTGAAGACGGGGCCCAGCGTCACATTACCCAAAGTTGACTGGTCCCCATCGAGTCGGGATGTCATTACCTTTCTAGAGTGGTGGGCAAGCTACGATCTGTTCGACGCCGGATCACGATACCATTCATACGGTGCGCTCATCCTGAGGTGGCTGCGTCTCTATGAGGATACACCGCTAGATCAGAGTACGGCGTGGACACTACTTCAGGAGATCGGCGTCATTGCCCCTTGGGAAATTCCATCCCGCTACAGAGTTCGATTTCCGGGCACCACGATAGACAGAGGTGGGGGAATTACGCGCACGGTGGTGCCAAATCAACTGAAAACCTCAACTAGACCCGACATTGCTGAGGCGGCCAGAACACCAAGCAAAGGCTCTGCGGTCTTCTGCATCGACGCACCTTCCACAACACTAATCGACGATGGCATCTCGTTGGAACGCACCGATCAGCCCAATGAATGCTGGATACACGTACATGTGGCCGATCCTGCATCAGCGATTGAGCCCGAGTCAGAGCTCCGCAGATTCATGGAACTGATTCCGGAGAATATCTACCTGCCGGGCCATTTCCAAGCCATGCTCCCGTCCGGGCTTGGTCAGGACAAGCCTGCGGACTGTACGTCGGACGCTCTCATCGAGCATCACTCACTTCGACCCGGAGCACCGGCACTCACATTTAGTGCACTTGTCAACGAGTCTGGCGATATTCTGGATTATCAAATTGCGCCAAGCACTCTGGGCGATGTGACTTACCTGGACCCCGAGGACGTGTCTGCATTTTGCGGCGAAGATATACCCTTGACACCAACACCGACGCCGGCGACCACGGAGACGTCCTACAGTTTCCACGTCGGAACCCCCCCGGACAATTCCGTCGCGGCGCCGGAGCGTCCCATGACAAGCACGCAGGCACTAGATGAGTCAAGCAAGGCCGATATTCTAACGCTTAGTCGCCTCGCGCAAGCAATCAAGCAAAAGAGACTAGCCAAGGGGGCATGGCCATACTTTTTCCCCAAACCTTCTGTTCAAGTTTTGTTCCACGAAGTGATTCCAGAAGCCGAAGCTGCCGAGGGAGCAGCTCTGCTGTTTCCCCCTGACCCTTACATCAAGGTTGGCCACGAATCTTCGAGCGGCTGCAGCGTGGTATCCAGTACCATGGTCCTGGCCGGAGAGGTTGCGGCGCGGTGGTGCTCAGATCGAGGCATTCCCATTCCGTATCGCAAAGACTCAAAGTTGACAGCGGACAACTTGAACGCAGCATTCGACTACGCGACCAGGGTGATCTACCCTCTGATCCGCCAAGGGATTCCGCCGTCGGCCAGTCACCGCAGGGAGTTGACTCGACTGACGGGAGGAATACGGCTTTCTGCAGAACCAGGCCCGTATTTTCTCCTGGGGTTAGACATGTATACCAAAGCAACATCGCCTCTCCGCCGATTCGGCGACCTCCTCGTACATTGGCAAATTCACGCAGCGTTGGCGCACGAACGCAAGACGCATCGAAAAATCGACCCTTCCGTGGATGATGTCGAAAACATTCTTCCCTTTAATAAGACATCCCTCAGAGAAACACTTCCTCTGCTGGACATGCGCGAGAAAATGGGCCGGACCGTCGGTCGCGGCGTCCTCGACTGGATCCTCATAGCCCTCGTGCGGGCATGGCGCTTCGAGGACAAGGCACCGCGCACGCTGCGCTTCACGGTCGCATCACAGTGGCGACAAGGCCTCCTGGGCAGCCTGGACATGTTTGACCTCAACGCGGCCATGGACATTAGCGGTCTAAACGGATGTCGCCTTGTCAAAGACGTGCAGGTCGGTGACGAGTTTGAAGTCGAGCTCGCCGATGTAAATGTGCACTCGCGACAAATTCTCGTCAAGGCGTTACGATATATTGGGAAGAAGGGGACTTGATCAGGATGCCGCCCCCTTTTTTGGCGAAATGAAGCCAAGCGACGCCACAATCCAGTCCAGCTCAAAGGAATGAGCACCAACATTTCTCACCTCTACACGAGTTTACTGTACATAAACTATTACTCGCCTCCCACTGTATGTATATTTCGAGGGTCTGAGGAAGTGGATCCAATGTAACATTATTAGTCTAAGACTACCTTTTCTGACTAATTCTTTTTTTCTTTTTGGCTTTTCTCTTTTTGCCTTTCCGTCCATCGATCATGGTACTTGGTGAAAAGGGCACGTCACATCATGCTTGTAACAGTACAATACATTTTCCCCGCATTCTCGAGTCTCAGCTAGCAAACGCCAGCAGATGAAAAATTCCAGACCAAAAGAAAAGAAAAGACAGCAAAAAGGGCCCATCCCCTCCCCCTTTTTTTTTTTTTTCCTTTTTCTCTTCTTTCTTGGCGCAGCGGTCCAGTCAATAGCCGTCCAGACCGCTTTCCCCGCATAACCGGCGATCGCATCACCCGCCGGTATAAACGCCGTTCAGGGTCTATCTTGTCATTTTAAGTTGCTATTAGTGAATTCTTTTTTCTCTCCTTTTTTTTCCCTTCTTTCTTTTCTCTTTCCTTCCTTTTTCTTCCTTCCTTTTTTCTTCCCCTCTTTTATTTTATTTTATTTTTTATTCCACGGACACGTCTCCCAGGAGTGACACTCGTATTGTCTTGGAAAAAACAAGACCGCCACGGACTTACCCTCTGCGGCACCACTACACCCAGAGGGCATGCATCATCAGGGTCCTACCTCGTCTGTCTGTGTCTCTCTTTTGCCCTCAAGTGCTTTTGAGCTAGTTGGCACGTTTGGACTAGAATTGTGTTTTTTTTTCCTCTTTCCCCCCCCCCCCCTTCTCCTCTTTTCTTTTCTTTCTTTTCTTCTTTTTGTCCATTTTCCTTTCCTTTCTTTCAACGTCTTCTCCATGCCCAATGAATATATCCCGCGTCACGCATGTTCAATACAACCGCTCCCCCTCCGCCCTCAATGTACACCACACTTCCACACTCACCTCACTCGCATGTCGTGTACTCGTATGACGTCCCCATGCCCAGTACCCCAATAAAGCGAACCGCTCCAGACCGAAACAAATGACCCAGCATGCTCGCACTCCCTTCTCTTTAGACAATGAAAAAAGAGGAGAAAAAGTACAAGAAAAAAAAAAACGCAATACGCACTGCCTCTATTCGACAATGCTACTGCTACGTAAAAGACATTCTTCTCCGACAATGCTACTGCTGCGCAAATCTCCCTTCGAGACATTCTTCACACGTGATACTCTAGGTACGCATGTACGCACGCACGTAACATATACATGCATGTCCATTTCTAAGAAATATGCTCTAGAAAGAAATATAGTCCTCGCGAACTACAACATGTACAAAACACACGATTCCAAATCCTGCCGTGAACTGCCTGCCCCTTGGGCCAAGCCCTCCTTTGCGTCCGGCCACCGCGGTGTTTGTTGCTCGGAGTGTCAGGGTTCGCTTGGAAGATAGAGATGCCGCTGGTGTGCGGATTTCGCCAAGTCTGTATTGTGCTCGTGTTCCGTAGATGAAGATGAAAATGAAAATGAAAATGAAAATAGAAGATACAAGATAGAAAAGACAGTGCAGAGGGCGAAAGATGCGGATAAAAGACGAAAGACCAAAACCCGAAACCCGAAAACCACGACTCAAGACTCAAGACCAAAGACCAAAGACCCAAGTCAACCGATAAAAATAAGAAAGAAGGATAAAAGACAAGTCAACCGATAAAAATAAGAAAGAAGGATAAAAGACCACACTCCAAAGCAAAAGACAAAGGATGAAAAAGTGAAACAGAGAAAAGGACAGAGGGGGGCGAGGAAAAGGAAGAGGATGAAAAAAATATGTGCATGTAGGATATCATCATCCTATCCATTTACCCTGTCCATTTGCGCAGAATTACACGCCCATCTAAGAGGCGAGAAAATGAAAAAGAATAGGAAAAAATAACAGAGAAAAGAAGATGTAAGCATAGTAAGCCCCCCGACCTTATACCTGACCTTGTTTGAGGACCCAAAACACGACAAAAAGACCCCGTCCGAAAATTAATTCCTTTTTCATTTTCCCCCATATAACAAGTTGCCCGGAACAAACACCAACGACGATGACAAAAAAAAAAAACGGATGAAATAATAATAAAAAAGCACAAAAGAAAAAAAAAAGTGTAAATTACAACGCCTCCGATCGCCGGTCGTGGATTTTTCTCACATCGTGAGCCGTGATGCAGAAATGCTTTCTGTGCCTTTTCAGCGCCCGCCTTTTTCCCGTCTTCGCCCTCTCTTCTCCATGTTTTTGCGGTCGATCCTCGACCATGTTGTAAATTAACGGCTTCCTCCCCCCCCAAAAAAAATGAATCAAAGTCGAGATCTGTTAGGATGAACGATGTGCTTCCCAGTAAAGCTTTCCCTAAGGACAATGAACGCCCCGTTGCACAGCGTGAAATGATTGGAACCACGCATGCACGCATCTCTTTTTCCTTTTCCCTTTCCTTTATGTCTCTTGCATGCAGCAACAAAAGTAATGGGCTCGAAAGAATCACAAAACGGTACATCGTATGGTCCAAAAGAAGTCGTCAGGTTTTTTTCTGCATTGTCTCAGACATTTTTCGAAACATGTCAAGAATGGATGGTTCCCATTCAGCAACGAAAAAACACAGCAGGTCCCCGACTTTGTGCCAAAGCACCGGAGAAAACTCCGAACACCAATCAGGCGTGCAGGCCCAGGTAAAACAAGACAGAAAGAATTGTTCAGATAAATGCCATGAACAAAAATTGTGTGCACAACACGTTCCACGGGCCGCAATAAGTGGCCTCTTGTGTGAAGAGCCAGCAAATGTCATAAGTAGCCTCCGAGGGGAAGAAAAAAAAGGGAGCCTTTGGGAAATGAGATGGGAAGCGGTCACATTTCTTAAATTGGAAATTGCGTTGCTTGCGTTTCTTCACTTCCTCCACCCAACATTCCAGATGACATGAGCAATGTCCCTTGCAGTGTTCACCGTGTCAATGACTCGACCAAAGATCCCGTCGCCTGCGGCAACTTCATCTTCCTCGCAGGGCATGAACATGCCTGACGGCGTGCGTCGCATGCCCACCGGCTCATCCATCAGACTTCCTCCGGATGGGGATCGATGTAGACCACCTCCAAACTGAGTGCCTGATGGCGATCGCCAGCCAGCATGAGGACTGAGAGTCCCGTCGCACAGAACATCATCATCATCATCATCATCATCGTGTTCTGCCTCCCCGAAAAAGAATCTGGATGCGTGCTTGATCGGACGAAGAGTTTCCTGTGATGATGAAGGAGAGATCAAGGGGCTCCGCACCCCTGTGCTGTGTTTCATAGCCGTCTCTTGTGGTTCGGGTGTATCCTCACGATATTTGAGAGTTGTGGAGGGAAGTTTGGCAATGATTTTGCCTTCTGATGTGGTAGGCTTTTTGCTCTTTCTCTTGGATAATGATGCAGTCCGCTTCTTGGATTTGATACGCTTCATCATCAGGCCACCAACGTCCGAGTCACTGTCGTCTCGGCCGAATTGGTCCTGGCAGAACAAGTCGTCTTCATCGTCGTCCTTCATGTTGATGGCGATGCATTGCTCCACTTGTTCGTTGAAATGAATATGCTTCCGCTCCGGAAAAGGAGAGGACAGGTTGGAAGAGTCTGTCGAAGGTGCCAATGAGCTGGTATTGGAGGTGGTCGCTTGGCTTCCCCTCCTTAGAGAGAGGGGATATGTGACGTAGTAGTCGGTGACATTGTGTTTCTCCGTCTTGTGCTTCGAGACACCCCGGTTTTCCTGGGCCTGGACGGCAGCTGTGGCTTGCTTCAGTAAGGAAGCGGAAATGAGTGATCTCTGCAGCATGACCTCGGACATGCTTCGCTTCTTCAGAATCGGCTTCTTGTTCAAATTGACCAGTGAATCTGATTTGGATAATGTCACACTCGAGGGTTCGGTTCCAGTCGGGTTGTTGAAAGTCTTTGCTCCGCATTGCAAGGGCCCATATAGCCAAGTAACGTCACAATCCTTCAGCCTGTACGAGCGTTGATTGTCAGTCGAGCCGTGGCCAAACCAGCGTTTCAAGAAAGAAAGAAGGGGACAAGATGGAAAGGAAACATTGAGAGGGTCGTGCAAGTTTTCCCCACATGCATATACGTACCAATTGAGCTCTTCAGGAGAAATTGTCTTGAGATTGCTTCTGGCTTTCATCCACGTCCTCCATGAAGCATTTTCAAGTCTGGCGCTATTGGCGTATTCGCCCCTTTTTGAAATGATATATCTCCAGGACGACCAGATATCTTCCTCTTTCCAATCATGCGACAAGTAGTCCACTTGTTGAGACGGTCGAGTCGACACGGCGGTATCGTCTTCGGCATGTTCCGTGATCTCAGGAGTGCCGGGACCAGATGTCAGGGCAGAGCTGTCGGGCTCAAGTGGAGAGGCAGTGTAGGAGCTGCCCGTGTTGGGACTTGGTGGGGGTTCTGGATTGTCGACGTGTTGGAAGTCGGGTTGCAAATAAAATTTTTCTTGTGAAAGCAGCGGCAGACTAAAGGAATCTTCGGAGCTGTCGTCGATGCATAGTGTTTCGTCAAAGTCGGACGAAATGGACACGGTACTGGCGGGAGTAGAAGAAAAGGAAACGTCGGTGGACTCTGTGTGCGTTGCTGACGGCGGGGAAGAAGGGGCGGATGAGATGTCGGAATCGGTATATGCCTTGGAAGATGAAAGGTATGAATTCGAAAGATGCGAAGTGGAGGCAGCGCCGCGATATGCTGATGCATGAGCGAAACTGGTCTGAGATTGTGATCGGCGCAATGGTGAAAAGAAACCGTTTTCTTCTGTGGAGAGGACGGCCGCCATGGTGAGAGATGGCTATGCAATCGGCAGGCAGGACAGCGCAGACGAGACGGGGCGGGAGGAGAGGGAGGACGAGGAGAGAAGGGAGAAAAATATCAGCAAGTCATAGATCACGTCGGTCGAGCTTCCCGAGTGAAGCGCGAGGGTGGTGGTTGAGTTTTATGCAGAGGCAGAGCCCGGCCGCATGCCGTCACAGGCGTCGTTGAAGAGTGATGGTTTGTGGTGTCGGCGTCGGATTGCCAATCCAGGGTTTTTGGTGCAACGGTGACAGAGAGGGCCAAGAAGACCGTGGAGACCGTGGAGACGAAAAAAAGTGTGGGCTGCGGCAGATGCAGGCAGATGCAGGCAGGTGTGACGATTTTCCAGCAGATAAGAGAAAAGCCGACAGCCACACGGCGATGGGTGGAGGAGGAACAAGGACAGCAAGACGAGCAGGAACAGGAACAGGAACAGGAACAGGAACAGGAACAGGAACAGGAACAGGAACAGGAACAGGAACAGGAACAGGAACAGGAACAGGAACAGGAACAGGAACAGGACAAGAACCTCGGCGAGTCCAGGACCATTGACAGACAAACGACAGGGTGGTTGGTGGGTAGAAACGGGCGTTTGTCGAGGACTCGACTCCGACTGGAGCGCGCAGACGGACTAGTTGACGTCTTTTAGCCGCAGTCTTTTATCCTCTGGCGCAGCAGCGTTCAGCGACTGGGTGAAGATTGAATTGGAGGACGGAAGTGACCCCAGCGGAACGATTGACGGACTGGACGACTGGACTGGACGACTGGACGACTGGACTGGACTGGACTGGACTGGGGGGGAGCAGAGTTTTGAGGACTTGCAAGGCCTGGTCGGTAATGGACGTCCCTAGTGTCGGATGGCGGATGGCGCGAGCCCTCTTGCATGCGTGCGTGGAGACTCGGAGACACTCCAGGTGCAATGTTTCCCAGGTTCCAACCAAGTTCCCCAGCATGCAAAACTTCCAGGATGGTTAGAGAGAGGGTCGGACGAGAGACAAGAGTGCTTAAGTAAAGAAGTCTGGTACGGTCTGCTGTGTGGGGGGAGGGGGGCAAAAGAAAAGAAAAGACAAAAAAAAAAAAAAAAAAAAAAAGAACGGACCGAACTGCACTAGGTCGAGTGGCGTCTTGTCATGGACAGTCACCAGGAGACCGTGTTGCTCTCAGACACCAAAGTGAGCACAGCCAGAGGAGAGGGGTCCAGGAGGGCCGAGATGCAACCGGATCAAGAAAGAAACATTGAACATTTACTTCAGAATCGAGGACTGATGGAATTGTAATTTGTGCGTGAGCAGGACTCGACATACATACATATGTATGTGAAGCATGCACGACGAACGAAGGACATTTCAAGTCCAGGAGTCCAGGAGTCCAGGACAGGAATAAACAATGAGCCACAGGGCAAAAAGGCAAAAGGGAGAGACAATTAGTGCCAGAGTACCAGGTACCAGGTACTTCGACTTCCAACAGTCAGTTGAGGTACAACCAAATTGCGACGCAATGCGGACTTGCGCTTTCTTGGCCTTGGCCTAGCGGCTGACTTGCACACGTCGCCGCCCTTTTCTTTTTGATTACTTTTCTTCTTCTTCTTCTTCTTCTTCTCTCTCTCTTTATTATTATTATTATTATTATTTTCTTTTTCTTTTTCTTTTTCCTCTTCCTTTTCCTCTTCCTTTTCCTCTTCCTCTTCCTTTTCCTTTCTTCTTCTTCTTCTCTCTTCTCTCTCTCTCTCTCTCTCTCTCTCTCTCTCTCTCTCTC
>AFRA01000819.1:0-17440 GCA_000223055.1 Claviceps fusiformis PRL 1980
TTTAAATAAGCTATATTTATAATAAAAAGCTATTTTTTATTTATACTTTTTAATAATTTAAATAAAGTTAAAGCTTAATTTAAAATTAATTTTTATAAAGTAATAAATACTTTATAATTTATTTTATAATTCTTAAATTAATAAAATTAAATATTTAATAAAAATAGTAATTTTATTAATACTTTTAAAGTTAATAACTAACTTTAGTAAATTTTTTAGATTTTTTTATTAATAAATATTATAAAAGCTTTATAAAATATATTTAATTTTTAAATTTTATTAGTTTTTAATATAGTTTTAATTATAATTTAAAAATAATTAGTTTTCTTTTACTTATTATATAAAGTAGTTTTTAAAAAAATATTATTATTTTTTGGTTTAATTTTATAATTTTAAGGTTAATAATTTAATAAATATAAAGTAGCTTTATTAATTATAATAAGAAAGAATTTATAAAACTCTTTAAAAACTATAGCTAAAGTAATATTTAATATAGCTTTAATTATTATAATTTACTTTAAATAAGGTTTTTTTAAATAAAAAAATTATAACAATACTTTTAATAATATTAAAAGAAAAAAATAATATAATTAAAATCTTTATTAAATAAGTTTATTAATTAATAGATTTATATTTATTAATATAATAAAATTATATTATAGTTAATAAGGTTATTAAGCTTAAAGGTTAGCTTAGTAAAGTAATTTTTTAATACTTTAATATTAATAATACTATAAAGTATTACTCTTTAATGTAATAGATTCGAGCTAGAGGCTTGGATCCTTAGCGGAACAGGAGAGGAGCATGTAAGGAGCACGTAAGGAGCATATAAAGTAACCTACCTTACCTAGAGGGCAAACCCTATAAGTATACATTATATATAAACTAAATATATAGTAGAGGGAGATAGTAGCCTTTTCTTCCCCTTTATAGATAATAATAACTTTATTAACACTAAATTATAGTTACTATTTAGGCTAGTTTATAATAATTATTATCTATTATAACGCTACTTATAATATTTATTTTTATAAGAATAGTATAATAAATCCTTAGTATTATAAATAAATAGCTTAATTAAGCAATATATAGAACTTATACTATCTTTATAAAATTATTGCTTTAATAGTAGCTTAGCTTAAGGAACTATATTACTATATAGCTATAATAAACTAAGTATTTTATATAGATACCCTAATATAGGCTAACTAGGTATAACCTAAGTATTGTGTCGGGGGGAAAGTCCCCCGTCCCTGTATTTCTGACAGCCGCGCAGCTGCGTAGCTGACAGCTGTTAGCAACTGCGGGCACGTGACTTCTATCCAGTATATAAGCAATGCAAATTACTAAATTCTTAGATAGAAAGACAACCTACACTTAAACCTTCAAAAAGTTTAACCACTTATAGCTAGCTTGTAGCTATTAGCAGCTATAAGCTAGGTGTTAGGCCTTAAATTATGATATATTTTATTCGATATTCTGGATTTTTCTATTATTAGCTTCGGTGCTAGACCGTTATTCCGATGACCTGGATCCCTATTATTCTCTTCGGTGCCGGACCGTTATTCCAATGACCTGGATCCCTTTTCTTCTCTTTTCTTCCTTTTTCTTTCTTCCGACAACTGCCGGCCAGCCGACAACCTTATAACTGCACTAGCTTGCAGTCGCCAACAGCTGCCAACGGTCCCTAACCTAGCTAGTTAGGGGGTGCTGTACTTATTCTCCCCGTCACAGTATAAGCTACTTTTAATAAAGAACCCTTATAATAAAAATAAGGCTTTATTTTAAGCTTAGTAAAGCCTTATAATATATAAGCTAAAGGCTAACTTAGACTTTATTAATATTAACTATAATAAATAGTTTCTTATTTATCAAAACCTATTATTAAAAATTTAGGTATAAATAACTTTATTCTTTAAGCTAGGTAGTAATTATTAGTATATACTAAGCTATTTCTTTAAATACCTTAATACTATATTTATAAACCTTTATTAAAGGAAATATATAGTTATAAAGTTAAACTAGCTAAAATAATACCTAAATAAATAATTTATAAATTTCTTTATTTATTTTAAATAAAAGTTATATCTTATAAAAGGAAGTATTTAAGTAAATATAGTAAAACTTACCTAGCTTTAAGTTAAGCTTAATAAATAAATAAGAGATTACTATATAGGCTATAATATCCCTTACTTTAACTACTATATAATAGTTATATAATACTATAGTATTACTTTAGATATTAACTTATACTAAATTAAGGAGTATATTAAGGCTTATTATTATACTTAAATTAAATATAACTAAAATAGTAATATAGCTATTATATGTATTAATTCTACTAGTTTTTTAAGCTTTAAATAGAGTTATAGGTTTTTTAGTAAAAGTAAGTTAGGTATAAAGCTTATAAATACTAAAAGTATAATTTAAGTAACCTAGGTTTTATAGAATATTATTAAGTATTATAAAGCTACTTACTAGTATTTATATTATAATAGTAATAGTTACTTTATTTAAAATTATATATAGCTTTCTATTTATTACTTAATAAAGGGTTTTAATATTAAAGCTTTAAATACCTTTAATAAAAAAGCACTAAATAATAATAGTAACTTTATTTTAAAAAAAATAGCTTTACTATATAAATTTTAGTAATAAAATATATATTAATAGTATTAATCTATACTATAGTTATAATAGTATTAGCTTAAATATTTATAAAGAGATAAAATATTATATAAAAAAAGCATTATTTCTTCTTTTTTTTTTAAATAATAGTTTTAAGTTTATTAATACCTAAGTAAATAGTAATTATAATAGCGATACTACTATAAGTAAATATATAATTTAAAGGCTAGGCCTTTAATACCTTACCTTAGCCTAACTATATATATTAACTACTACTATAATAATTATATAGTATAGTTATATTAATACCTCCTAATGCCTAAGAATTACCTACTTTATTTAGTTTAGTGCTAATTTAAATAGCTAATTATTCCCTATAGTAGCCTATATAATCCTAGGCTTTTTATAAAACTATATTTTAAAGGTGCTATAAATAGCTTAAAATAATATTATATTATATACTACTTAATGCCTTTTTATTATTTATATATAAAGTAGCTTAGAGATTTATACCTTAAATACCTAAGGAGTAGCCTTACTAATAACTACTATTATAAGCTTAGTTTATATAGAATTAGCTTACTAAGCTTTATAATTAAGTAAAGTAAGTAGTATTATATTTATAAGCCTATAAAAATTAATATTATTTTTATATTTATAGTAAACCTAATAGTTTTAGGAGAAAATAAGAACCTTTTCTCTTTACTAAGTAAATTAGCTAACTTTAAAGATTTATTTTACTATAAAAACACTAATACTTTTTCTTCTTATTAAAAGTAAGCTAATTACTATATTTAACATAATAAAACCCTAATAGTAGCCTACTAAACCTACCTAAGGCGTTATTTTATAATATACCTTAGGACTAGCTACTAAAAATATATAAATAAATTATAAACCTTATAAATAAAAGCTAAATTAAAGCTTTTTTCTCTTTAATAGCTATACTAATACTTTTAGTTAAAAAAGTAAGTAAAGGTTAGTATTTTTATATAAACTATAGGGTATTAAATAAAATTATAAATTAAAACTAATATTTATTACTACTTATTAAAAAAACTTTATAATTCTTAATAAGCATTTAGTAGTTTATAAAATTAAATATTTATACTACTTTTTATTATTTATATATTATATAAAGGAATAAGGTTTTTATAGCTTTTTATATATATTTTAGCTTTTTTAAATAGCTTATCTACTCCTTTAGCTTAGTTAAAGTATTTATAATATTCTAATATTATATTAATAGTACCTTAGGGGATATATTAAGGGTCTATATAATAGCCTATCTTAATAATATCCTTATTTATACTAATAATATATATAAGGAGTATATATAGTATACTAAAGAGATTCATTTCTACCTTTAATAAGCTAGCCTATATCTTAACCTTAGTAAGTATACTTTTAGTATAACTAAGGTTAAGTACTTAAGGTTTATAGTATAAGCTAGCTATATAGTATAACTAAACCTAGCTAAAGTAGCTACTATTTATAAATAAAAGGCACTAATATAGCTATAAAGTGTATATAGCTTTCTAGGCTTTATAAACTTTTATTAAAAATTTATAATTAACTTTTTAAACTTTATTAAACCTTTACTTAACCTTACTAAAAAGGGCACCCTATTTATTTAATTTTTAGCTTATTAAATAGACTTTTAGTGCCTTAAAGATATATTTTCTTTAGCTTTAATTCTAGCCTAATAGAACCCTACCTTAAATATAATAGTAAAAGCTAATGTATTAAGGGAGGCTATTAGGGGTTACTTTTTATAGTATAATATAGTAAGTATATTATAACTTATTACCTACTACTCTACTTAGCTTATAGCTTTTTAATAAAACTATATAATTTATAATACAAAGCTACTTAATATTATCTTGTACCTTAAGGTATAGTTTACTAAGCTTTATAGTATTTTTAAGCTATTTATAATCCTTACTAACTATAAGAATTTAAAATACTTTATAAGCCCTTAGGAAATATTAAAATATTAGGTATATTAGGTAGAGACCCTCTCTCTTTTTAATTTTTACCTTTATTACTAACTAGGTGTTATGGACTGGCCTAAAGGCTACTGCAATCTAGTATTAATAGAAGATATTATTACTCTTAAGGAGAAAGGAAAGGGAGAGAGGAATCTCCTATAGTCTCCTACTCTATCTATCTATAGGTACCCTAAGCAGCCCTACTTAAGGCTAATAGGGCATATACCTAATAACTATTATTCCTCTATAGTATAGCCTCTTTTACTCCTTTAAGGGTTTAAGCTCCTAGCTTAAATTTATTATATAGTCCCTTACTTACCTATATAGTTAGTTTAGAAAGGCACTAGTATAGCCCTTATTATAGTCCTAAGTTAGTACTACCTACTTATTTAAGCTATAGCCTTATTATTATTATATACCCTAATACTATACACTATAAAAGTGTCCTTATATATACCTATATATATTATATATTATTATAATATATATATTATTACTATAGTAGGTCCACTCTTACCTAAATATTTTTCCTACCTATTGCTTTATAAACACCCTACTAATAGCTAAGTATACCTATCCCTAAGCTAGCTAGTAGTTATTATATTTATTATTATTAATATTATATTAAAGACTATATAGAATCTATTAAAAACCTAAAACCTAATGCCTATACTATATATAAGTTTCTTACCTTTTATACTTATTTATTCTTATATTCTTTTCCTTCTATATATACTTATTTATAACCTTTTAAAAAGTATAACTACACTCCTTTTAGTTATATATTACTACTTATTTATTATTTTATTATATTTTATTTATATACTTTTTAAATTTATTTATTATTTACTTTAACTTTATTTTATATTAATAAAGCTACCTTTATATATTTAATCTTAAAATAGTAAGGCTTTAAAGCACCCTTTATTTAAATCTAAATTAAAAACTAACTTTTTTTAAGAAAAAATATATTTACTATTACTAAAGTATTACTGCCCCCTCCTCCTCCCCCTTTACCCTACCTAAGTAATTATACTATAAAAAAAAACTTAAATAATAAAATATTTAATATTACCTATTATTACTCTAAGGAGCATCTATACTAGCCCTACTAAAAAGATATACTATAAGGCTACTTTAGCTACTATTATATAGCTAAATAAAAATCCTACTATACCTACTACTATAAGAAAAGAAAATATAACTAGGAGTTATAACTCTATATAAGTAATTTTAACTTCTACTATACTTTTTAAAATATAATACTAGCTATTAATTATAGTATAGCCCTTTAAGCTCCTAGCTAGGGCTATAAAAAGCCTATATTAATAAAGTCCTTTAGCTATTTAGTAGATATATTCTATAATATTTATAATACTGCTTAGAAGTATTTTATAGCTATATTTATCCCTTTTAGTAGCCTAGTCTTAACTCCTACTAGTTTATCCCTTTTCTACCTAATATTCTAAACTATTATAACTACTTTTAACCCTAAAGTAGTAACTGCCCTATCCCTTATATATATTATTACTTTAGCTAGTGTTAGGGTTATTTAGAACCTAAAAGCTATTACTTAAGACTTAAGGGTAGCTATATAAACTATTATTTCCTTCTCCCTTATAGCTTTAATATATATTTATAATATATTCTAAACTCCCCTATAGTATAGTAGCTAGGGCCTCTCTTTATTTAAAGTTATACCTTTATTATATTATATACTACCCTTAGCTAAATATTCTACCCTAGCTACTTATACCCTTATATACCTACCTCCTCCTTTAGGTATATTTTATATTATACCTACCTATATAGGCACTAATATATCTATACCCTATAGCTAAGTAAATTACTAAGTAGCTATAACCTAGCCCTTTATTCCTTCTACCTTATTTATCTATAAAAGCTAGTCTTACTAGTTCTCTAATAGATTCTTTATTAATAATATATTAATTATTCTTTATAAGTGCTTATATAGTAATATATATTGCCTTTAGTGTAACTACTACTAAGAAAATATAAAGGCTTAGACTAATAATAATAATAATATTATAACTATCTCCTTAAATAAAAGTAAGCCTAGCCTCCCCTAGCTCTCCCTTATATTAGCTCCCTTTTAAAAGTAGCTATAATTCTCCCTAGCCTTACTTAGTAGCCTCTTTACTTCCTTTATACCTATATTTATAGGCTATTAATAAGCTTAGTAAAATTTATTTAATAAGGAATAGTAGAAGTAATTAAATTAGGCTAAGCCCCCTATAGGTCTATACTAGTATTAAAATATAGAAGCGCTATAAAGTTATTAGGATAAGTGTTTATAGGAGTTATATATATAGTATTAAGAATCTAGCCTTAAGATAGCCTATTATATATTTAAATATCTCTTTATTATAACTTAAAATATATTAATACCTTTATATTTAAAAAGTTTTTTAATAGTTCTTAGGTTAGTTATATATAGCCTACCTACTTAACTAAGATATTATGCCTATATCCCTAACCCTAAGTATTATATATAGCTACTATTTCCTTTACTATAAATTTATAAAGCTTTAAGTCCTTATCCTTAAGGGCTAATACTAGCCCTAGCCTATAATTAACCTATATTTATAATAAAAGAGAGTTAACTATAATATACTCTAGGAGGTCTATATAAAAGATAGGATAAATGCCCTATAGGATGTCTAAGTAGACTATAAGGGGCATTAGCACCTTTAAAACCTTATATTTTACTATAACCTAGTCTAGCTTTTAGCTTAAATAATTTATTTTAATATATTATAGGCTAAGCTATACTATATCTTTAATATAAAATACTTTAGCTAGCTAGTATAACTTATTTATAGTATTCTACTAGTATTACTAAGTAAAGTTAATTACTACCTAAGTTAAGGCTATACCTTTTTATAATATATTTAAAAATAAGGCTACCTACTCTTTAGCTATAGTTATACTTCTCTTTTAAGGCTAGGCTAGCTATACTAAAGCTATATTATACCTATATAGAACCTAATTAGTACTTATTCCTATAACTATAGATATATAATTATTAAGCGTAAGCTAATAAGCTAGTAAGTGCTTAGCCTAGTTAAACTATAAAAAGCTAACTATAATATATAAGACTGCCTAAACCTCCTAATTAGCCTATTCTATACCTTTATTTATTTATAAGTAGTAGGCTATAAAAAGAAGCTACTTTATACTAATAAAAAAGTAAAGGATTAACTAAAACTATCTAACCTAATCTAATCCCTAGTTAGAGATAATCTAGGAGGGGAACCTATAGAACCACTACTAGTATAAGTAGAACCTCTTTATATATATCTTAGCTACTATACTTATTATAGCCTTTAACTAAATAAACTTAAAGAGATAATTTATAATAACTATTAAATATTAAGGTAAGTTTATATTCTTTACTAATAGGTTTATTATAAAGTTTATTAAAATCTATAACTAAAACTAATTTAAGGCTAGAATAAGCTTTAATAAGCCCTATCTAAGCTATTAGCTCTTTTAGCTACTTATATAGTAATAGTTATAAATATACTAGGCTATAATACTAAACATACCCTCTTAGTAATAATCCTAGCAAAGCGCCTAGAATGTTATATTCTACTCTAAATGCCTAAGTAGGGGCAACCTATATACCTATTTAATTAGCATAGTAATAAGGGGTTTAAACTATAGAACCTAAACTTAGCTTTAAAACTAAAGAACACTATAGGCATTAATAGTGTAGTTAGCTACCTAAGCCCTTACCTTTATAGCCTTAGGGAACTTCTTATTACCTTAATATATAGCTTATTACTTAAAAGTATAAGACTTATTAGTTTAAAGGCCTTAGTCCTAAAGAAACTATAAATACCTATTACTAAAAAGAAGCTAGCTTAAGGGCAGTTTATTGCTACCCTTACCTAAATCCTACTATATATAGCTCTTTTTAGTAATAATTACCTTTAGCACTTAGCCCTCTTTTATTTTACCCCTAACCTTACTCCTATATAGCCTTATTCTAGGCTCTTAATATATTATAGCTAATGTCCTACTATTAATATATTATAATACTATAGAAACTATTAAGAGTTATTATTATAAAGGGTTTTTAGATTTATTTTACTTTTATTATAAAAAAGCATTAAGCTACTTAGCTAAGTATTTAAAGTAATAATATAAATTAAAATTATAAAGGGTAAGCATCTCTAACTAATATACCTATTACTTAAATATCTTCTAAAGGGCAGTAAAATACTCTAGGTTCTTATAGTTAGTAAGGATAATAAATAAGTAAGCTATGCTTTAAAGCTCTACCCCCTAAGCCTTAAGGTAGGAGATAATAGTAAGCAGTTTCTTATTATAAATTATATAGTTTTACTATACTAATGTTAAGCATACTAAGTAATAGGCTACTAAGTATAGAACCCCTTTTATATTATATTAAGAAAGGTAGCTACTTATAGCCTCTCTTAATATATCTACCTTGACTAATATATTCTAGTTAGAATCCTACTAGGCTAAAACTAGGTATAAAATAAAAGCTAATTTAAGCGCCTTAAATATAGAGATATATTTAGCTATTTACTAAAAAGGAACCCCTTTCTTTATTAAGGCTAGTAAAGGCCTAGTAAGTTCTAAGAAGTTTCTAATAAATTCCTAGTAAAAGTTTATAAACCTTAAAAAACTTCTTACCCCTTAAAGCTAAGTTAGCACCTTTTAGTTATAAATAGCTATAATTTTTTTAGGGTTTAGGTAGATACTCTTCCTAGCCTCTATAATAAACCTAAGGTATTTAACCTCCTAAACCCTAAAACTATACTTACTAATATTAAAGTATAGCTTAGCCTCCCTTAATTATTATAATGTAAGATATATCTTTTATATATAGTTCTTTTATAACTTAAAAGTATAAATAAGGATATTATTTAAGTATATAATAGTAAAGTCCCTTAGGATAGACCTTAAAGCCCTATTAATATAATACTAAAATATAATA
This sequence comes from Claviceps fusiformis PRL 1980, assembly GCA_000223055.1. NCBI lineage: Eukaryota > Fungi > Ascomycota > Sordariomycetes > Hypocreales > Clavicipitaceae > Claviceps > Claviceps fusiformis. Next base: position 9,610 of record AFRA01000819.1, read on the forward strand.
AAGGCACTAGCTAAACTAAAAGGGTAAATAAGCTATTTAAAAAGCCTAAACCTTATTTAGAATACTATAAAATACTTATTCCCTTTAGTAATATAAAGGTAGTAAAATATAGCCTAAATATTAAGTTTTATAAACTATTAAGCGCTAGCTAGAGATTATAGCATCTTCTTAATAAAGAGTAGTAAGTAATAGTCCTAGTTTATAACCTAGTTAAGTATATAGTAATCTATATAAAAGCGCTAACCCCCTTTAGCCTTTTTAACTAGTAATACTAATACTATTACTAAGAAGAATAATATATAAATCTATCCCTTATTTATAAGTTCTACTACCTACTTATAAATCTTTAATAGCTACTTATATAGTATATTATATAAAAGTACCTAAAAAAGGTCTAGGGTTAATCTATTTAGGTTCTAATAAAGGTAAATATAATAATTAGTATAGCTCTAATATAGTAATAGTCCCTCTACCTTCTCCTTATTAAATAGGTCTATAAAATCCTAGAGTTTTAATAGAAGGCTTTTAATCCTTAATAAGTCCTAAATTAACTTTACCCTTAGGGCTAGAATTAAGTTTATTTTATAGAGACTTATTATAAATAACTATATATTAAATTTCTTTTTTATTATATATTACACTAGCTTAGTATAAACTAAACTAAGAATTATAATAGTTAATTAAGCTACCTAATAGGTATTAAAAGGTACTACCTTTAAAGTGCCTTTAAATTATACTACTAGCTACTATATAGCTAAGTAAAGCTTAACCTTATTCTATACTAGCTAAGATATACTTAAAATATAATCTTTAGTAAAGCTTAGAATAATATAAGTAGTAACTAAAAATATCTATCTATTTATATCCCTTTAAAAGTATATTAAGTATATAATATATATACCTAATTTAGGTTTTAAATAGCTCCCTTAGGTTACTACTACTACTATTATAATTATATAAGGTTAAGAAAGAGAAATCCTAGTTAGGCCTAGCTATTAAGTAGCCCTTTTACTTATAATAATAAAACTATTATAGCTATTATTTACTTATATTATAAGGAAAGTAATATTATTATAAAGAAAAGGGAGAAGAAATAATAATAATTTTATATATACCTTTATTTTTAAAAAATCCTTCCCTAAACTATTTACCCTTTAAGCTATATAGTTTTATTTACTATTAATACCCTTTTTACTAAGTCTTAAGCTAAAGGGTTATTTTTTTCTAAGTTTATTAAAGTAATATCTAATTCCCTTTCTTTATTTATTATAATAGCTATATAAACCCTAATAGTATCCCCTAAGGGTAATACTAAAAGAAGGTAATAGTAAAATTAATAGTAAAAGAAAAAGCTATAATAAAGGCACTATTTAAGCTTTTAATATTTTATATATTCCTTTAAAAATATCTATATAGTGCACTACTTCCCCTTCCCTTTCTTACTCTTTAATTTATTATTTTAAACCTTTACTAAATTAATACTAAATATTTTTATATTACTATCCTTATTTTAGTTTATACCTAATTAGTATAATACTTATATCTACTCTTTTATATAATAAGAGTTAATATTTAAAGTAATACTATAGTAGTATTCTATAGCTTTATTATAATTTATTTAAAAGATATTATAGCCTATATAATAGTTATATATATACTTATTAAGAGCTATATAAATCTTAGTAAGCTTTACTAAGTCCTTCTAATTAATTCTATTAATAAGCGCTAGCTTCTATTTAAAGTATATATAAAAGCTAGAAAAGCTCTCTAATAGCTATTAGTATAGCTAGTTAAATTTTAAAATTATATATTTCTACTAATATAAGTCTATATATATCCTACTAAGGTATACTAAGAATTATTAAGGGTTATAACTAAAGTTCTCCTCTAGCTTAAAAAAAGGGGTATTCTATACTTAAATATATAGCACTAAGCTTTAGTAAATAAAAAACTACTAGTTATATATACTACTAATAAAATCCTAGTCTATATTTAGTTTATAAGCTATAAAGCTTCTTTATATTTTAAAATAGAACTTATTTTTATTATAAAGGCTCCTTATAAGGAGCGGTTTATATTTTATATACTTTATACCTACTACCTCTTAGGCCTCTCCTAAGCTTAGTATAAATTAAAAGCTATTATAGATTAGTATACTTTAAATAAGCTCCCCTAACTATACCTCCTACTATATAACTATTTTATAAAGCTAGTATACCTTTTATAAAATTATATATTAAGCCTTATTACTCTTAAAATATTTACTATTTATTTTAAAGGGTCCTAATTTAGATCTATAGAGAAGAAAAGTAATAAATATTATAGACTAGCCTAAAGGCTATTATAATTTAGTATTAATAAAAAATATTATTACTTTTAAAAAAAAAGGAAAGGGAGAGAGGAATCTCCTATAGTCTCCTACTCTATCTATTTATAAGTACCCTAAGCGGCCCTACTTAGGGCTAGTAGGGCACATACCTAGTAACCATTATTCCTCTACAGTGTAGCCTCTTCTGCTCCTCTAAGGGTCCGAGCTCCCAGCTCGAATCTATCACACTAGGCTTTTAAGTAGCTTACCTTAATATACTATTTTACTATAAGTAGAATAAATTAGGGGCCTTTATATTAGCCTAGCTATTACTATACCTAATATTAGTTATATACTTATTATAGCTATTCTATACCCCTTCTACCCTATTATTAAAGCAAAACTAGCCCCTAATTAGTAATATAATAGTTAACTTATAAAGCTATAACCTTTTTATAAATAACTATCTTTAAAACCTTTAGAATTAAAGTATATAAGCTAATTCTATATATTACCTAAAAATTATAGTAATATAATTAAAAGCCTAAAGATTTCCTACTAAGGTAGTTATATATTAATAGGTTAGGGACTATATAATTAATACTTATAAAGCTTTACTATTCTATAGCTATTTTTAGGCATTATAATATAAGCCTTTAACTACTATACTAATTTAATAAACCTATAACTTATCCCTATTAAGCTACCTAGAAAAGAATATAACTTTTTAGGCTTTTTATTATAATTATTATTAAGAGGGTATATTAATAAATATTATACAGTATATATAGAATTACTACTACTATAAAGCTTATAAGAGCTAGTGCCTATACTAAAGCCTTCTATAGCCTATCTTAGCATTAAATAGGTATTAGTTATAAATATTAGTAGATTTTATAACTAACCTTTTAGCTAACTCTTTAAATACCCTTTAGTTTCTTATAATTATTATAAACTATCTTTTTAAGTATATTTAATTAAAAGCTATAATAAATATAAATATTAAAGTATATACTTAATACTTTTTAAATTATTAATAGTATTTTTATAAGTTCTTTTTAAGTATTATATTAAACTATAGCTTAAACTAAGTAAGTAGCTTTTAGTTATTACTATACTTCTTTATAGAGACTTAATAGCTTCTCTTTATATTCTACTATTCTTAAACTAATAAAAGTATAAAATATATAAATTAAAAGGTTTAAGTAGTTTTATATATTATAGTTTCTTTTACTTAAATAAACTAGCCTATATACTTAATAGTATACTAGCTTATACTTAATAACTATAACTTATTAGTTATTAGCTTTAGTATATATATAGCTTTTTATAGGTTTAATATTAATTTAGTATAATATATACTAGCTTTTATATAAAGCTAAATATTCCTTAAGGGGTAAGTAGTTTAGTTTTTTAAGTATATTAAGTAAAAAATAATACTTATTTAGGTTATTATTAATTTTATTTAATAATATTAATAAAAGTCCTTTAATTAATTATACTACCCTATAAAATAATACTAAGCTAGTAATAAAGTTTAGCTTAGCTTTTATAATATTTAAACTCTTTACTTAAGTAAAAAGTTAAATTAAATTATAGCTAAATATACTATATTTAAAGCTTTTATACCCTTTATTATTAGATTAAATATCTTTAGTAGTATTTACCCTATCTTTTATATTAATTTAATTAAATATATAGTAAATAATCTACTCCCTTTCTAAGTTTTACTTAACTTTTAATTAAGCTTTATTTAGCCTTAAAATAATAATATAAATATACCTTATAAATACTAGGTTAAGTTTATTTTAGCTATAAAGAATACTAAAGGTTAAGGTAGCTATTATAATATATTAGTAAAATAGGTTAGCTATATATAGCTAATATAAAAGCTATTTAACAGCTTAAAAAATACTAAGGTATTAATAAATTTTAAAATATAATAAAAAAATATATATTTTAATAATAAACTAAAGGAGATATACTATAATTCTTATTTAATACTATATAGTATACTATTTAATATAAACTTTAATACTAGTAAGCCCTATATAAGCTTTAATTTAGTTATAATATTTCTATACTTTATTATTACTTAAGTAAAGTTACTAACTAAACTTTTTTTTTTCTTTTTTTTATAATACTTAGCTAATATAGCTATAAAGAGTAAGCGAAAAAAAGGTAAAAAAAGTAACTTTAAGCTAATAGGAAATAAGTTAGGCCTTTATAATATAAAACTAAGAATACCTAAAGGTAGCCTAAGTATAAATATTATAAATATTAAAGGCTAGTAAATAGTAAGTAATATTATAATATTAGTAAAAAAAGGTATATTAATAGTAAAAAAAGGTATAATAATAATAAAAGGGGGTATTATATTTAATAAAATAAAATGGGGTAGTACAAGTATATATATTTACTCCTTTAAATATAGTAATAAGTAAGTTAGTAAAAAAAGCTAATATAATTAAAGCTAAGTAAATAAATCTTAATATATAGGTATTAATTACTTAACCTAATACTATACCTTAAATAACTAAGCATTAGTATAGTTAATATTAATCTTTAATAAGTAAATAGTAGTAGAATTAATAATAAAAATAAATAATAAATATAAAGGTATTTTACTAGTAATAAACTAAGGTTAGGCTAGTAAATAAAAACATAGTATAAATAAGAAGCTAATAGTAATAATAAATATAGTATACTTTTTTATAATATATAGAGTAGTAGTAAGATAATTATATAAAGCCTTAAATAGCTTATTTAAAATAACTTTTTTTCTTTTACTATTAAAGGTATTATAAATAAAAATATAAAGTATCTTTATAGCTTTATTATAGTAAATAGCTATTATTATTTTATAAGTAAAGTAATAAAGAGTAGAACTTTAGGTAAATATAGTAGTATCCCTTATATAGGTTAATTTCCTTCTTTAGCACTCTTTATAAAAGTATTTAAGGCTTAATATATATAAAAATAAGCTATTATTTACTATATAAAGAATATAAAATAAGCACTAAATATTTAGCTAAAAAAGATCTATAGAGGTATATAACTTATCCTTTAAGTTACCTTTTATCTTATAATAGCCTAAGATATAGTAGCTATTTAAAGGTAAGGGAGAAGGAGAGAAAGCACTAATAGTAGTAAATATAATCTTATAACCTTAGTTTGTAGAATAAATAAAGTAATAGAGATAAGGAAGCTTACTATTTAAAGCTAATAAATAATAATAATAAATTATTTATTAATATTATAAAAGGTATATAGAAAGATATTAAATAATAATAAAGAGTAAATAGGTATTAATTAATATTTAAATAAAAGGCTTAATATATATAAAATATTAATAATAAGAATAATAGTAAAACTATATTTATAAGCTTAAGGGAGCTAACTAGGAGATTTATAGTTAATATTCTAAATATAATTAAGTAGCTAATTTAGAATTTTTATTTAGATTTTTATTTTAGGTTTTATTTTATTAATACTAAACACTAAATTAAAGCTAGCTAGGATATATAGTTCTGCTTAGTAGGGTATATTATTTATACCCTAATAATATTATTATAACCTAACTATTTATTAACTATTTAATAGCTAGGGAATAATAAGGTAGGGGGCTATATAATAGATTTAAGCTAAAGGCTTAGATTCTTAGTAAAATAGGAGAGGAGTATATAAGGAGCATATAAGGAGCATATAAGGTAACCTACCTTACCTAGAGGGCAAACCCTATAAGCATATATTATATATAAACTAGATATATAGTAGAGGGGGATAGTAGCCTTTCCTTTCCCCTTATGGATAATAATAACTTCATCAACACTAGATTGCAGTCGCTATCTAGGCTAGTCCATAACATTTAATTATATTAAAGGTATTATTAAAAGTATAAAAGGGTTTTTAATTTACTTTTTTTTATAAAAAAAGATTTTACTTTTTTATTATTTATAAAGAGAATATAAACATATTATTTTCTTTATTTAATAATAAATTTAATAAAAATGTCTTTATTATTAATTAATAAAGTTATATTAACTATAGGTTTATTTTTAATTTAGAGCTTTTTAATAAATAGCTTTTTAGCTAAAGGCTTTATAGCTATATTATAAATAAGTATTATATTTTTTTTATCATTTATTTTTATTGAATAATTTATAAATAGTATTTAAAAATTTAAATTAAATTTTAAAAGTTTTTAAAATTTACTTTTTAATAAGTTATTAATAATAATATTAATTTTAATAATCTTTAATAAAGGTTTTTTTAGTTTTTTTTTTTACTTTATGTTTTTAAAAGAATACCTTTAAAGCTAAAAATAGTTTTTTTTTATTTATATTTTTTTAAGTATAATATATTAAAATATTATAAGTATTTTATTTATATTATTAATAGTTAATTTTATTAGCTTTATAATAATTAATAATAGCTTAATTAACTCTTTGAAGACTATTCTTAATAATAATTTATTTTTAAGTTCTTTTAACTTATATTATTCTTTATTTAAAAATAAGTTTAAGCTATATAAATATTAATTTAATAACTTTTTTAATTAGCTTAACTTTAAATACTTTAAAGTTAAAGTAAATATATTTTTTTTTATTAATTTGAATTAAAGTTAAATAATATATTTTTATATATTTATTTTACCTTTAAAATAATATTTAAAAAAGTTTTTATTAAAATGAAAAAGTTTTTTTTATTATAAATATATAAATTAAGCTATTTTATTTAAAAGTATTGTTAAAATATAAATTTATAATATTATTTTTAATTAATTTACTAAATTATTTAAATTAAATAATTTAATAAAGTATTAAACTATATTATTATAATATTTTCATTTTATTATTTATTTGTAATTTTTTAATATTTTTATTATATTTTTAAATTATTTTTAAAAAGCTATTAAATAAAACGTTTATAAATTAATTATTTATAAATTTTTAATTTATTTTTTTTCATATTAATATTAAATCTAAGCTTTATTAATAAATAATGTTAAAAGTATATAAGTCTTTGTAATTCTAGTTCTAGGGATCCGGATCCCACCTCTCTTTTTTTAACAAATAATAATTTAATTTAATTGATTTTAATTTAATTAAAAAAAAAACCTTTAATATAAAACTTTAAATAAATAATAATTTTTATTTATTAAGATTTAAATTTATTTAAGTTTTCTTTACTATATATTAATAATTTATTTAATTAAATAAAATTAATTTATATAATAATAAATTATTTTTAATTTAATAAGTAAGTTAATAATCTTATAAAATACTTATTATTTAAGTTATTTAATATATTTAATATAAATTTGAATAATTTTAAAAAATTAAAAAAAATTTATAATTCTTATAAAGATTTAAAGTTTAAATTATTATTAAATAGCTTATTTTTTAAGTAATTTTATTATTAAAAAAGCTTTTAAATATTATAATTTTTTATAAAATTTCTTTTTAATTTATATATATATATTAATTAAAGATTTGTTTTAATAAAAATAAAAATAAAAAG
>AFRA01000820.1:0-17402 GCA_000223055.1 Claviceps fusiformis PRL 1980
ATTTTTTAAATTAAGTATTTTAAAAACTATATTATTAATTACTTTTTAAACTAAGTATTAAACTATAAAGATATTTTTATAGATTATTAAACTATAATAATTAATAAAAAAAGGGTTTTTAATAAAGTTATTAAGTCATTAAATCTTTTATTTTATAAACTTAAGTAATAAAGGCTTATATTTATTAAAGTATTATTAAAAAAGCTATAATTTATAATTAAAGTAATAACTTTAAAAAGGGTTAAAGCCTTTATTTTAATTTAGGTAGTTATTAATATTAATATATTAAAAAAAGTATAAATTAAAGAGATTTTTAATAAACCTTTAGTTAAAAAAAGATTATAGCTAGCCTTTATAAAGTACTTTAAAAAAGAAAAGTTAGGTATTATTAATAATAAAAAAGAAATACTATAAAATTATTTTATTACTTAGCTATATAAGGAGGTTTTTAGTAAGAAGGTAAAAGTAAGCTTATATAACCTTTTAAGCTTTTTTTATTATTAATTAAATTAGCTATTAATAAGTATACTATTTATACTAAAGAATTTAAGAAGGTATTTTATTATAATAAATTATTTAAGTTAGCTAGATTAATCTAACCTTAAAAGTATTAATACTAAGAAATACCTAAATTATTTAATTAAAGAATAATAAGTTAAATTATAAAAACTATAACTAAACTTATAAAGTAATAAGAGAAGAAGTATATAAATAAACTCTTTATATAATAAGTTAGTAAATCTATAATTAAAGTTAATAATACTTTATAAAAGTAATTATAAAAAAAGCTAGGATTAATAACTTTATATACTAATTTACTTTAATTAAGCTATAATTTATTTAATTATATAGAATTCTACTTAGCTTAAATTAATTAAAAGCTAGTTAAAAAAGGAGGATTTTATAAAGTTATTTATTTATATATAATAATAAGCTATTTATAAAATCTTTTTTACTTATAAGTTTAAGTTAAAAACTTAAAAGGTTTATTAATACTAGCTTTAATTAATTATAAATCTTAAGGAAACCTAATTATAAAAGAATTTATATATAAAGCTAGATTAAAGGTATACCTAATAAATATTAATATTAATAATACTTTTTACTTAAATAATATTATTAAGCTTAAAGGTAAAGTTTATATAAAGCTTTTCCTTAAAGATATTTAAATATTAGTTTATTTTTATATTATATTTAATATAGTTTTAGTTTCTTTAATTCTAAGTACACTATTTATTTAATAAATATAGGTATTATTTAATTATAGCTAAAGCACTAAGGAGTTAAGAATAAAATATTACTTTAAAAATACTATAATTATATTTTAAATAGCTAGCTTAATTATTTAGAATATAATTAATAAAGGGATATTATTTAAAATTATAGTTAATTTATTTATAATATAATAAGAAAATAAAAATAAAAAAATAAAAGTATTTAATTAAATAGTTAAAAAAAGATAAAATTTAAATTAAAAAAAAATAAAAATTTAGTATTAATTATAAAAAGAAAAGAGATATAATAATAGTATTTATTTTTAAATAAGCTTTTAAAAGCTAAAAAGCTTAACTAAATATTACTACTAAGGAAATCTAACTATCTTAATAAATATAAATATTTAATTTAAAGGTAAATACTATATATAAGTATATTAGTTAAAAGGTATACTCTTTTAATAATATCCCTTTTAATAAATTTATTTTAAATAAAGATTTAAAATAAGAAATAAAAAAATAGAATATAATTAAAAAGTATTTTAATATTAATAGTAAGTATAAGGAACTTATTATAGAATAGTTTTTTAAATACCTATAAAGGTTTTATTTAACCTAAAAAAAACTTAATTAAATAGTTATTATAATAAAAGAATATTTTATTTTTTAAAAGCTTAATATTTTTAAAGAAATCTTTAGTAATTAAAAGGCTGCTTTAAGCTAAGACTTATTATATATTAATAAGGTTAACCTTTTTATTATATTACTTTAAGTTATTAAAGTTATAAAGTATTTAGCTTAATAAGCTAGGTTTATTTTTATTTCTTTTACTTTTTAGTTAAAATTAGTTAAGTTATTAAAGAAAAAATTAAATTATAGTTTATTAAAAAAGTCTTATAGTTTTTATTAAAACCTTTATTTCCTTATTATAAAGAAAGATAAAAAAATTAGGTTAATTTTATTTATAATAAAGTATAATAGTATTATAATTAAGGATATAAGTATTTTATAGAGTACTAAAGTATTTAGTAAAGAATTTTTTATATATAAAATACTCTTACTTATTAATTTTCTCTTTAAATATAATTAAGTAGATTTAGCTATAGTAAGTTAAAACCTTACTATAATTATAACTTTTATTAAGGTTGTATAATTATATTACTTATCTTAAAGAGCTATTAATTTAGTTATATAATTTATTAAAATCATAAGGTATATTCTTTTTAACTTAATACTTTAAGTTTATATACTTTTTCTTAATAATATTATAGTAAAGGAACTTATTATTATATATAATAATACTTAAATTCTATTTAGAGTTTAGAAATATATTATAGGATATTTAATTAATTTAAATAATATACTTTTAAACCTAAAGCTTATTAGTTACATTATATTAACTATTAAAAGTAAATTTTATTAATTTATAATTATTATTATTAGCTATATTTATAGTATATATAAATATAAACTTACTAAAGAAAAGTTTATTAAGCTTAAGGAATAGGTTTCTATTAAAATATAAGGAATATATACTCTTTCTTTAATTTTACTACTTTTTATTATTTTTAAATACCTTATTTTACTACTATTATACTACCTTTAGTGTACTTTTTATATAAGAATACTACTTGTGATGGATTCGAGCTAGAGGCTCGGATCCTTAGCGGAATAGGAGAGGAGCATGTAAGGAGCATGTAAGGAGCATGTGAGGTGACCTACCTTACCTAGAGGGCAAACCCTATAAGCATATATTATATATAAACTAGATATATAATTGTTAAAAATAACAGGGTTATTTATAGGGGATTCCTCACTATTAGTGCTATAATTATAGCGCTGATAGAAGCACTTTATAGGGGGCTTTGTAAGCCAGTGCAAGCTGGCAAGCGTGCGCGCGCGCGGGCAGCACAACCACGGAATTCCGACCAAAGGTCACGTGTGTGGGCTCGCAGCTGCAGGGTCCCTATAAATCCTCACTTTTCAACCTTTTTTGCTCATTCTAACAGCTACGCAGTCAGACTAACAGCTATAAGGTAGGCCTAGTCTTTAGGTTAGATTTATAAGGTAACTAATAAAGATATAAAGGAACGGATTAAAGAATATAACTAAGCTAGCTAATAGCTACTTAGTTAGGGAAGGTAGCTACCTTATAATATATATTCTTTACTATTTTTCTTAATAAGGAGGAATTTATAAAAAGTCTTAAAACTAAATTCTTTATTACTAAATTCTAGGCTTTCTTTCTATATATATATCTAAAAATTAGTTTTTCAGTGTTATGTGTTAATTTTCACTAAGTTAACTAATTACAAGCACATTAGCAGCTAATTTATATAGCTATAAGTCTATTTTTTTGTTTTTTTATATAAATAAATTTTATAGAAAATAAAAAGTAGCTTATAAAGCCTAGCTAGCAACTAGAATCCACTAATAAGGTTAGTGGGTATATAAGGGAAGGAAGTGAAAAACCCCCTCAGAGCCACTAACTATACAGACCGTTAGAATCACTCTTACTAGCCGCGCACACCTGCAAAGTCAGATATTAGATATAATTTATTAGATATTATTATTGCAAATTCTTTAGCAAATTAAATAGTGCTAAAAGCAACGCAAAAGCTTCCATTTTACGTGAGATATAGTGGACTGCAGCTTACTACAGTGCTCTACTCTGCAGAGCAGTGGATCTATACGTGCACACTCACTAAGCCCACTACCTTAGTAAGCTATGCTCTATAGCACCTACCTCTATTATTTCTAATAGGTTATAAGCCTGGAAGAGAACTTTTAGTATTTAGAAAATTCACTGAATTTTTCTATAATAAAGGAAAATATTACTTTATTTATAGAGAGTGTAGAAGCTACTTATTCCTTCTATAAAAAGAATAAATTTACTAAAAAGAAAGTTTTCCCTTCTATAAAATAGGAAAGAATACAGTATAGAAGAATTCCTACTTCTATAAAAATTTAGAATTAGTGAAAAAGAGGGATATTTTACCCTATAAGAATTTCTTATAAATAAAATAAAAATTATAGAAGACTTCACTTCTATAAAAAGGAAGATATAGAAGATTCCTACTTCTATATAAAAAAAAAGGGGAGATATAGTAAATTTACTATAATTTTAAGAAGACTACCTTCTATAAAAGAGCATACAAAAGATTTCCTACTTCTATAAAAATTAAAAAAAAGGGGGAATATTTTCTAAAAATAAAAATAGAAAATCTAGAAGTCTTTCCTTCTATAAAATAGAAAGATATAGAAGCTTTTCCCTTTTATTAAAAATAAAAGGAAATTATAGAAAAATTCCTATTTTCTATAAGAAAAGACCTTATAAGCTTATACCTTTTAAGGCAGTGTGTGTAAGATTTTTTTTTACAATGGATGCTAGGGATCTAGGTCATAATGACTTAGGGGTCCCTACCCCAGAGCAGTCATAGGCAGAGCATGTAAATCAATAGATTTTGTAGCAAAATAATAATATTTCTAATATTTTAGAAAAATTAGAAATTTTAGCAGCTGCTATTACCTCTGCCCTAGCTATAGCTTTAGAACCTATAGCTAAGCCAGTACAAGAAAAAACTTAGGAAAGCCCTAAAAATTCTAATATTCTAAATTCTTTTAATAATTCTATTATTAAAGAATTTAATAAAAGAGTTTATAGCTTTCCAGAGGGGGCTAGGCTAAAGGGGCTAGAAAATTTTAACTAGTGGAAGCAGGCCCTAAATATCCAATTTAGGGCACTAGGAATGCCTAATTTCTTAGAAAATCCTAGTATTACTAAGAACCTTAGCGATCCTAACTAAGCTATAATTCTTATGCTTTTAAGAGATAGCTGCACTAAAGGCCCCTAAAATGCTATAATTTAGCAAAAAGACCCCTTAGAGGCATATAGTGTTTTAATCCGCCAGTATTCTCAGAGTGCTGAAATACAACGGGGTACCCTATACCATCAATTTCATAGCCTAAATTTTCAAGGCTTTGAGGGTTCCTTAGAGTCCTTTAATGCTTTATTTAATAACCTACTAGCTAGGCTAAATTTAGTAAGTGTCTTTATAGAGCCTATAGATTAAGTAAATCAGTATCTATAGGCACTAAAATCTACCTTTCCCCACTAGGCAGAAAGGCAAAGGTTTTCTATAAGAACTTTTAGGGCTTTAGGGAACCCTATAGGGGCACTAAATTTATAATTTCTAATGGTAGACTTGCTTAAAGAGCAAAGAGATAAAAGCTCTTTAGTGGCTAAAGCTCTAAATTATAGAGCTATAGCCTAGAAATCCATATATAGAGGCACTAAAGAAAATAAGTCCTCTAAAAACCCTTCTAACAAAGAAGAAGAGAATTCCTTTAAAGAAAATAAGAAGAATTCTAAGCCTAATTCTTATAAGAAAAAGGGTAAAAAAGGGCAAAAATCCTCTAAAAAGGCTAAGAATAATGAAGATAAAGGTTAGGAAGGAACCTTTATGCTAGGAAATTTTAACCTTTTATTAGGAGCCCTAGAGCCCTATAAAAGACCTAGTAGCCCTAATGCTAGTAGTAATTCTAGTAAAAATTCTAGTTTTTCTTTTTCTAGTGATCCTAGTACTAAAGAAAAAAAGGCTTCTTTTAATGCCTTTAACTTTAACTGTAAAGAAGATATAAAAAACTCCCTTCTTTATAATATAGGCTTAATAGTGCACTTAGTTAATTCTAAAGAGCACTTTATAAGCTATACTGCTTATAAAAAGGGCAAGGCAAGCTCTATAACCACTGGTGGGGGTCCTATCTATCCTAAGGGATACGGCAAGGCTAAATTTTTAGTGTTATGCTAGCAAAACCCTAATAAATACAGGCCTTTAATCCTATAAAATGCACTATATTTACTAAAATTAGATATAAATATAGTAAGCGGATTAAAGCATTATTTAGCAGGGGGCTGCATGTCTAAAAATTCTTTATTTTTAGCTAATAGGTCTTATATTAGTCTCTTAAATGTTAAAAAGCATAGATTTTTTTTCTAGCTTAAAGATTCCAATCTACCCCTTCTAAAATCACCTTCTAGTTGCTCTAAGGGGCACTATATAGGCTATTTTAGTTACCAGGCTTACCCCCCTATAGAGGTTAATAAAAAACCCTCTATAAAATCTGTTTTAGCCCCTAAAAAGGCTAAAAAGGTTAAAGAATTAGGGAATTTACACCCCCCTAATCCTATAGCCCCTTCTTTGCAAAATCAGAAAGCAAGCTAAAGCTGGGCACCTTTTATAGAGGGGGTCCCCTTGATTCCTAAGGAAAAACCCCCTAATTCTATGCTATTAGAGGCACTAAAATCTAAATTTATAGAGGATTTATAGGGCTTAGTAAATAAAAAACCTTTTATTAATCCCCCTAGACCCTCTATAACCCTGCCTCTAATAGCTAGCTAAGAGGCCTATGGTTCTTAAGGGGCCTAGCATAAGGAAGCTAAGGAAGAAGGCTCTATAGTGGTAGATAAGCCTTAGGGAAATTCTATAATTATAGATTACCCTATGCCTAAAGACCCCTATAACCTAGATTTTCTAGACTATAGTGGCTGCCCTAAATATTTTTTAGAGGGTAAAAAGGTTGTTGTTATCTACTAAAATTAGGCTAAAAGCTTTTATAATATTCCTTAGAATATTATAGGGAATAACTCTTTAGAGGGGGATCCGAGTGCCCCTCAGACCCTTATAGGGAATAATTCCTTAGAGGGGGAAAATAACCAGAAAGGGGACTTTCTTAATATCTTTTTTAAGGATTACCCTAAAGGTCCTATTTTAGACCTAATGGTTAAAAGAGTCCCTAAGCTTTTATTTAGCTTTAGGAATACTATATTCCTAATTTTGGATAATTTTTAACTAGAGGATAAAAATCTAAGAAAAACAGATTTTTATATAGCAAGCCTCTATAAAGAATTTTGCTATAAAGCTCTTATTTCTAAAGAAAATAAGATTTTAAAGCTTAAGTCTTAAAGGAATTCCTAAAGGCAGATATCTTTAAAAATAAATAATAAGAAAAATATTTCTTAAAAGCCTTAAGATATCTATAAATTTACTTTTCCTTTAAGTAAAGGCTCTTACTGTTTTCTTATCTTATTATTCTAAGACTTTTTAGAAGCTTTTAGTGGCTTATAGAAATCTTTTAAAATAAAGAGATTTTTTCTTTATAATAATTATAACTATCGCTAAAGCCACTAAAACAACGCCTAGCTAAAGGCATAAAAACAACCATAAAAACACCTAGAAAATCAAAAATAATTACAAAAATAAAGAAAAAATAAGGTCCCTGCTTTTAACAGCATTACCTTTGCGAAATGCTATGCTTTACTATAGTAAAAAGTCACTTACCCTAGAGCCTTAATTTTAGGCTTTATAATTCTATAATCCTTTTTTGTTTTAGAATTTTCCTGGATTTTATATGACTTTTTCTTTTGCTTTTGCCTTTAGTGCCCTTATAATAACTATCCCTAATACTTCTTTAGAGGGGGGTGTTAAAAATAATAGGGTTATTTATAGGGGATTCCTTACTATTAGTGCTATAATTATAGCGCTAATAGAAGCACTTTATAGGGGGCTTTGTAAGCCAGTGCAAGCTGGCAAGCGTGCGCGCGCGCGGGCGGCATAACCACGGAATTCTAACTCAAGGTTACGTGTGTGGGCTTGTAGCTATAGGGTCCCTATAAATCCTTACTTTTCAACCTTTTTTACTTATTCTAATAGCTATACAGTTAGACTAATAGCTGTAAGGTGGGCCTAGTCTTTAGGTTAGATTTATAAGGTAACTAGTAAAGATATAAAGAAATAGATTAAAGAATATAACTAAGCTAGCTAATAGCTACTTAGTTAGGGAAGGTAGCTACCTTATAATATATATTTTTTACTATTTTTCTTAATAAGGAGGAATTTATAAAAAGTCTTAGAATTAGATTCTTTATTGCTAAATTCTAGGCTTTCTTTCTATATATATATTTAAAAATTAGTTTTTTAGTGTTATGTATTGATTTTTATTAAGTTAACTGATTGCAAGTATATTGGCAGCTAATGTATATAGCTATAAGTCTATTTTTTTGTTTTCCTATACAAATAAATTTTATAGAAAATAAAAAGTGGCTTATAAAGCCTAGCTAGTAACTAGAATCCACCGATAAGGTTAGTGGGTATGTGAGGGAAGGAAGTGAAAAACCCCCTCAGAGCCGCCAACCGTACAGACCGTCAGAATCACTCTTGCCAGCCGCGCACACCTAAAAAGTTAGATATTAGATATAATTTATTGGATATTATTATTGCAAATTCTTCAGCGAATTAAATAGTGCTAAAAGCAACGCAAAAGCTTCCATTTTACGTAAGATATAGTGGACTGTAGCTTGCTGCAGTGCTCTGCTCTGCAGAGCAGTGGATCTGTACGTGCACGCTCACTAAGCCCACTACCTTAGTAAGCTGTGCTCTATAGCACCCACCTCCATTATTTCTAATAATAATAGAGGGGTATAGTAACCTTTCCCTCCCCCTTATAGATAATAATAACTTTATTAACACTAAATTATCGTTACTATTTAGGCTAGTCTATAATAATTATTATTTATTATAACGCTACTTATAATATCTATCTTTATAAAAATAGTGTAATAAATCCTTAGTATTATAAATAAGTAGCCTAATTAAGTAATATATAGGACTTATACTACCTTTATAAAACTATTGCTTTAATAGTAGCTTAGCTTAAGAAACTATACTACTATATAGCTATAATAAAATAGGCATTCTATATAAATACCTTAATATAGGCTAACTAGGTATAACCTAAGTATAAGCTACTTTTAATAAAGAACCCTTATAATAAAAATAGAGCCTTATTTTAAGCTTAGTAGAGCCTTATAGTATATAAGCTAAAGGCTAACTTAAACTTTATTAGCACTAACTATAATAAGTAGTTCCTTATTTATTAAAATCTATTACCTAAGATTTAAGTATAAGTAGCTTTATTCTTTAAGTTAGGTAGTAACTACTAATATATACTAAGCTATTTCCTTAAATACCTTAATACTATATTTATAAACCCTTATTAGGAGGAATATATAATTATAAAGTTAAATTAGCTAGAATAATACCTAAATAAATAGTTTATAAATTTCTTTATTTATTTTAAATAGAAGTTATACTTTATAAAGGGAAGTATTTAAATAAATATAATAAAACTTACTTAGCTTTAAGTTAGACTTAATAAGTAAACAAGGGATTATTATATAGGCTATAATATCCCCTACTCTAACTATTATATAGTAGTTATATAATACTATAGTATTACCTTAGATATTAACTTATACTAAATTAAGGAGTATATTAAAGCTTATTATTATACCTAAACTAAATATAATTAAAATAGTAATATAGCTATAATAAGTATTAATTCTACTAGTTTTTTAGGCTTTAAGTAAGGTTATAGATTTTTTAGTAAAAGTAGGTTAAGTATAAAGCCTATAAATACTAAAAGTATAATCTAAGTAACTTAGGTTTTATAGGATATTATTAAGCGCTATAAGGCTACCTACTAGTGTTTATATTATAATAGTAATAGTTACTTTATTTAAAACTATATATAGCTTTTTACTTATTATTTAATAAGGGGTTTTAATATTAAGGCTTTAAATACCTTTAATAAAAAGGCGCTAAGTAGTAATAATAACTTTAATTTAAAAAAAGATAGCCCTACTATATAAGTTTTAGTAATAAAATATATATTAGCAGTATTAGTCTATACTATATTTATAATAGTATTAGCTTAAATATTTATAAGAAAATAGAATATTATATAAAGGAGGCACTATTCCTCCTTTCTCTTTTATATAATAGTTCTAAGTTTATTAATACCTAAATAAATAGTAGTTATAATAGCTATATTATTATAAGTAAATATATAGTTTAGAGGCTAGGCCTTTAATGCCTTACCTTAGCCTAACTATATATACTAACTACTACTATAATAATTATATAGTATAGTTATACTAACGCCTTTTAGTGCCTAAGAATTACTTACTTTATTTAGTTTAGTGCTAAGCTAAATAGCTAATTATTCCCTATAGTAGCCTATATAATCCTAAGCCTCTTATAAAACTGTATCCTAAGGGCGCTATAAATAGCCTAAAATAATATTATATTATATATTATTTAACGCCTCCTTATTATTTATATATAGGGTAGCCTAGAGATTTATGCCTTAAATGCCTAAGGGGTAGCCTTACTAATAATTACTATTATAGGCTTAGTTTATATAAAATTAGCTTACTAAGCTTTATAGTTAAGTAAAGTAAGTAGTATTATATTTATAAGCCTATAGGAAATTAATATTATCCTTATATTTATAATAAACCTAGTAGTTTTATAAGAGAATAAAGACCTTTTCTCTTTACTAAGTAAATTAGCTAACTTTAAGGATTTATTTTACTATAAAAATACTAACACTCTTTCTTCTTACTAAGAGTAGGCTAATTATTATATTTAACTATAATAAAACCCTAATAGTAGCCTATTAAACCTACTTTAGGTGCTACTTTATAATATATCCTAGGACTAGCTATTAAAAATATAAAAATAAATTATAAATCTTATAAATAAAGGCTAAATTAAAGCTTCCTTCTCTTTAGTAGTTATACTAATGCTTTTAGTTAAAAAAGTAGGTAAAGGTTAGCATTTTTATATAAACTATAAGGTATTAAATAAAATTATAGATTAAAACTAGTATTTATTGCTACTTATTAAGAAGACTTTATAATCCCTAGTAGGCGCTTAATAGTTTACTAAATTAAATATCTATACTACTTTCTATTACCTATATATTATATAAGGGGATAAGGCTCTTATAGCTTTTTATATATATTTTAGCCTTTTTAAATAGCTTATTTACCCCTTTAGCCTAGCTAGAGCACTTATAATATTTTAATATTATATTAATAGCGCTTTAAAGGATATATTAAGGGTTTATATAATAGCCTATCTTAATAATATCCTTATCTATACTAGTAATATATATAAAAAGCATATATAGTATACTAAGGAGATCCTTTCCTACCTCTAATAGGCTAGCCTATATTTTAACCTTAGTAAGTATACCTTTAGCGTAACTAAGGCTAAGTACCTAGGGTTTATAGTATAAGCTAGCTATATAGTGTAACTAAACCTAGCTAAAGTAGCTGTTATTTATAAATAAAAGGCACTAATATAGCTATAGGGTATATATAGCTTTTTAGGCTTTATAAACTTTTATTAGGAATTTATAGCTAACTTTTTAAACCTTATTAAACCCTTACTTAACCTTATTAAAAAAGGCGCCTTATTTATCTAGTCCCTAGCTTACTAAATAGCCTTTTAGCGCCTTAAAGATACATTTTCCTTAACTTTAATCCTAGCCTAATAGAACCCTACTTTAGATATAGTAGTAAAGGTTAATGCATTAGGGAAGGCTATTAGGGGTTACCTCTTATAGTATAATATAATAGGTATACTATAACTTATTACCTACTACTCTACTTAACTTATAGCCCCTTAATAAAACTATATAATTTATAATAAAAAGCTACTTAGTATTATTTTATACCTTAAGGTATAGTTTACTAAGCTTTATAGTGTTTTTAGGCTATTTATAATCCTTACTAACTATAAAAACTTAGAATACTTTATAAGCCCTTAGGAAATATTAGAATATTAGGTATACTAGGCAGAGACCCTCTCTCTCTTTAATTTTTACCTTTACTACTAACTAGGCTCTTAAGCAGCCTACTCTAATACACTATTTTACTATAAATAGAATAAATTAAGGGACCCTATATTAGCCTAGCTATTACTATACTTAATATTAGTTATATACCTATTATAGCTATTCTATGCCCCTCCTACCCTATTATTAAAGTAGGACTAGCCCCTAACTAGTAATATAGTAGTTAATCTATAAAGCTATAACTTCTTTATAAATAACTATTTCTAAAATCTTTAGAATTAAGGTATATAAGCTAATCCTATATATTATCTAAACATTATAATAGTATAATTAAGGGCTTAGAGATTTCCTACTAAAGTAGCTATATATTAGTAGGTTAGGGACTATATAATTAATACTTATAGGGCTTTACTATTCTATAGCTATCTTTAAGTATTATAGTATAAGCCCCTTACTACTATACTAATTTAATAGACCTATAACTTACCCCTATTAAGCTACTTAGGAAAGAATATAACCTTCTAAGCTTTTTATTATAATTATTATTAAAAAGGTATATTAATAAATATTTTATAGTATATATAGAATTACTACTACTATAGAGCTTATAAGAGCTAGCGCCTATACTAGGGCTTTCTATAGCCTATTCTAGTGCTAAATAGGTATTAGTTATAGATATTAATAGATTTTATAACTAACCTTCTAGCTAACTTTTTAAATACCTTTTAGTTTCTTATAATTATTATAAACTGCCTTTTTAAGTATATTTAGTTAAAGGCTATAATAAGTATAAGTACTAAGGTATATACTTAATGCTTCCTAAACTATTAGTAGTATTTCTATAGGTTCCCTTTAAGTATTATATTAAACTATAGCTTAAACTAAGTAAGTAGCTTTTAGTTATTATTATACTTTCTTATAGGGACTTAGTAGCTTTTTTTTATATTCTACTACCCTTAAACTAATAGAAGCATAGAATATATAAATTAAAAGGTTTAGGTAGTCTTATATATTATAGTTTTTTTTACCTAAATAGACTAGCCTTTATACTTAGTAATATACTAGCTTATACTTAATAACTATAACTTATTAGTTACTAGCTTTAATATATATATAGCTTTTTATAGGTTTAATATTAATTTAGTATAGTATACATTAGCTTTTATATAAAGCTTAATATCCCCTAAGGGGTAAGTAGTTTAATTCCTTAAGTATATTAAGTAAGGAATAGCGCTTATTTAGGCTATTATTAATTTTACTTAATAATATTAATAGAAGTCCTTTAATTAGTTATACTACTCTATAAAATAGTATTAAGCTAATAATAAGGTTTAGCTTAGCCTTTATAATATTTAAACCCTTTATTTAAGTAAAAAGTTAAACTAAGTTATAGCTAAATATACTATACTAAAGGCTTTTATACCCCTTACTATTAAACTAAATATTCCTAGAAGTATTTACCTTATTTTTTATATTAATTTAATTAAATATATAGTAAATAATTTACTCCTTTTCTAAGTCCTACTTAACTCTTAACTAAGCCTTATTTAGCTTTAAAATAATAATATAAATATACCCTATAAGTACTAAGTTAAGTTTATCTTAGCTATAAAGAATACTAAAGGTTAAGGTAGCTATTATAATATATTAGTTAAATAGGTTAGCTATATATAGCTAATATAGAAGCTACTTAAGAGCCTAAAGGACACTAAAGCACTAGTAAATTTTAAAGTATAATAAGAAGATATATATTTTAATAATAAACTAAGGGGGGTATACTATAACTCTTAATTAATACTATATAATACACTATTTAATAAACTTTAATACTACTAAGCTTTATATAGGCTTTAATTTAGTTATAATATTCCTATACTTTACTATTACTTAGGTAAGGTTACTAGCTAAATCTTTTTTTTTTTTTTTTTATAATACTTAGCTAATATAACTATAAAAGGTAAGCTAAGGGAGGGTAAAGGGGGTAACTTTAAGCTAGTAGAAGATAAGTTAGGCTTTTATAGTATAGAACTAAGAATACTTAAAGGCAGCCTAAATATAAATATTAAAAATATTAAAAACTAGTAAATAGTAAATAGTATTATAATATTAGTAAAAGAAAGTGTATTAATAGTAAAAAAAGGTATAATAATAGTAGAAGGGGGCATTATACTTAATAAAATAAAAAGGGGTAGTATAGATATATATATTTACTTCTTTAAATATAGTAGTAAATAGGTTAGTAAGAAAAGCTAATATAACTAAAGCTAAGTAAATAAATCTTAATATATAAGTATTAATTATTTAACCTAGTACTATACCTTTAATAATTAAGCATTAATATAGTTAATACTAATTTTTAATAAGTAAATAGTAATAAAATTAATAATAGGAATAGGTAGTAAATATAAAGGCATTTTATTAGTAGTAAACTAGGGTTAAGCTAGTGAATAGAAGGATAGTATAGGTAAGAAGCTAGTAATAATAATAGGTATAGTATACTTCTCTATAATATATAGGGTAGTGGTAAAATAGTTATATAAAGCTTTAAATAGCTTATTTAAAATAACCTTTTTCTCTTTATTATTAGGGGTATTATAGGTAAGAATATAAGGCATTTTTATAGCCTTACTATAGTAAATAGCTACTACTATCTTATAAATAAGGTAGTAGAGAGTAAGACTTTAAGTAAATATAGCAGTATCCCTTATATAGGTTAATTTCCTCCTTTAACATTTCTTATAGAAGTACCTAAGGCTTAGTATATATAAAAATAAGCTATTATTTACTATATAGAGAATATAGAATAAGCAATAAATATCTAGCTAGAAAAGGTCTATAAAGGTATATAACTTATTCTTTAAATTACCTTCTATCTTATAATAGCCTAAGATATAGTAGCTATTTAGAGATAGGGGAGGAGAAGAAGGAGTATTAGTAATAGTAGATATAATCTTATAACCTTAGTTTTTTAGAATAAGTAAAGTAGTAAGGATAAAGGAGCTTATTATTTAAATCTAATAAATAGTAGTAGTAAATTATTTATTAATATTATAGAAGGTATATAGAAAAGATATTAAATAATAATAAAGAATAAATAGGTATTAATTAATATTTAAATAGAAGGCTTAATATATATAGAATATTAGTAATAAGGATAATAATAGAATAATACTGTTGAAAATAACAGGGTTATTTACAGGGGATTCCTGACTATTAGTGCTATAATTATAGCGCTGATAGAAGCACTTTATAGGGGGCTTTGTAAGCCAGTGCAAGCCGGCAAGCGTGCGCTCGCGCAGGCGGCATAACCACGGAATTCCGACCAAAAGTCACGTATATGGGCTCGCAGCTGCGAGGTCCCCACAAATCCTCACTTTTCGACCTTTTCTGCTGATTCTGACAGTTATGCGGTCAGACTGATAGCTGTAAGGTGGGCCTAGTCTTTAGGTTAGATTTATAAGGCAACTAGTAAAGATATAAAGGAATGGATTAAAGGATGTAACTAAGCTAGCTAATAGCTACTTAGTTAGGGAAGGTAGCTACCCTATAATATATATTTTTTACTATTTTTCTTAATAAAGAGGAATTTATAAAAAGTCTTAGGACTAGATTCTTTATTACTAAATTCTAAGCTTTCTTTCTATATAAATATCTAAAAATTAGTTTTTTAGTATTATATATTAATTTTCACTAAGTTAACTAATTGCAAGCATATTAGTAGCTAATTTATATAGCTATAAGTCTATTTTTTTATTTTTCTATATAAATAAATTTTATAAAAAATAGAAAGTAGCTTATAAAGCCTAGCTAGCAACTAGGATCCACTAATAAGGTTAGTGGGTATGTAAGGGAAGGAAGTGAAAAACCCCCTTATAGCTACTAACCGTATAGACCGTTGGAATCACTCTTACCAGCTACGCATACCTATAAAGTTAGAGATTAGATATAATTTTTATTAGATATTATTATTATAAATTCTTTAGCGAATTAAATAGTGCTAAAAGTAACGCAAAAGCTTCTATTTTACGTGAGATATAGTGGACTGCAGCTTGCTACAGTGCTCTGCTCTGCAGAGCAGTGGATCTGTACGTGCACGCTCACTAAGCCCACTACCTTAGTAAGCTGTGCTCTATAGCACCCACCTCCATTATTTCTAATAAATACCTATAAGCTTAAGGGAGCTAACTAAGAGATTTATAGTTAATATTTAGAATATAATTAGCTAGCTAATCTAGGATTTTTATTTAGGTTTTTATTTTAGGTTTTATTTTATTAATACTAGGTGCTAAATTAGAATTAGCTAGGATATATAGTTCTGCCTAGTAGGGCGTATTGCTTATACCTTAATAGTATTATTATAACCTAACTATTGATTAACTATCCTATAGCTAGGGACTAGTATAGTAGGGGGCTATATAATAAATTTAAGCTAAAGGCTTAGATCCTTAGCGGAATAGGAGAGGAGTATGTAAGGAGTATATAAGGAGCATATAAGGTAACCTACCTTACCTAGAGGGCAAACCCTATAAGCATACATTATACATAAACTAGACACACAGTAGAGGGGGATAGTAACCTTTCCCTCCCCCTCATGGATAATAATAACTTCATTAACACTAAATTGCAGTCGCCATCTAGGCTAGTCTATAACACTACTTAGAAATAGGGTTTAAAGTATAGAAAAATAATAAAGAAAGTTATTAATATTATTATAATTACTTTAACTTTATAATTAATTAATTTATTAAAGGGTTATAGGGATATTATACTTATAATAAATACTAGTAATATTAGTTAGAGTATTATATTATTATAGGATTTTAATAATAAGTAATATTCTATATAGTTTAAAAGTAGTATATAGAATAATACTAAAGTTAAATATAATATAACTAAATAAAAGTATTAAGCTTTACTTTATACTCTTTATTAGCTTTAAATTTATTTTTTTAGTATATTTTTTATTTTAAAAACTAATTTAATAGTTTTAAAGTGTTAGCTTTAAAGTGCTATTAATAATATCCTTAGTATTATTATTATTTATTAGCTTAGTTATATTTTATTATTTAACTTTAAGGTTTAATATATTTTTAAAAAGTAATATTTAGCTACTAATAAATTATTTTAAAAAAAACCTAAACCCTTTAATAACCTTAATAGGGTTATAAAGAAAGATATTAAATAATTTATTAATTTATAGCTTTATACTACTTTTCTTAAAAAGGTAGATATTACTTACTATAACTTTAAGTTATAATAAATTATCTTTTACCTCATAATTTTAAATAAACTATTTAATTACTTTATAAAAAGTTTTAAATATTTAAAAAAAAAGGTATTTTAATTCTTTATTAATAGTATTAAGCTTTATAAAAAACCTATAGGTATTTTAAAGAGCTTAGTATTTATTATTAATAATCTAAATAAGTAAAAGTTTATTATTAAAAATATTTACTTTTTTATAGCTTATAAGAGAGTAGAAGT
>AFRA01000821.1:0-17398 GCA_000223055.1 Claviceps fusiformis PRL 1980
AAGTAGGTCTATTTTTTTTTTTTTTTTTTTCTAGTAGAGTTGGAGATTTCTCTTACCTCTTCGATAAAGGGATAGCCGAGGTCAATGAGGGCTCGTTTGGAGACCAGGCGCGCGGGGATCTTGGTCTTGCCCTTTTTTGGGTACTCACTGCGTACGGTTGTACCGCCGGCGCTGCTCGTGGACCGACTGGTTGAGGAGCCAGAACTGCTGCGGTGTGTATGAGTTCTGGTGGCTCGGGAATCCCTACTCCGATCGCGTCTGTCGCGTTCTCTGATAATCTCCCGCTCCCGCACTCTTTCGGGCACATGTCTGAAATCGTCATCCTGATGGTAGTCGGGCTCCGAAGGGCGATAATCGTCGTAGAGGCGATCCTCGCGACGTCCGGGAGGGGGCAGGCCGCGGGCCTTGGGCAGCGGAATGGGCATGTAAGGCGGGACATGATAGCCATCATCTCGGTAGATGTCGTCACGTCGAGCCGGGGGCGGGTACTCTTCACGTCGGTCGAATACAGACCGATGGGGGCGGCGGTCAAAGGTGTCAAGCGACGACTGCCGTCGCAAGAAGGCTGGTCGGCGAGGCGAGGAGGAGTCGCGGTAATAGTCCCGGTCCCTCTCCTTCTCCATGACTAGTCGACGACCAGAGGCGGGCTGGCGAGCAGGCTCCCGTCCCGGGTCAAATCGCGGTCCATCGTCGTAATACCGCCGGTCGCGCACCGCGTCGTCGTCGTCGTCGTAGAAGCGACGGCGGTTGAAACGTTCCTCGGAATGGTCTCGCGCGCGACTACCCTTGGTGTATCGTCCATCGTCATCATACCGGCTGCGCCCGTAGGCGAGGTCGCGCTCCCAGCGGTCGCTTCCCATTGTGGCGGACGGCGGGCGTGGGCGGTGGGCGGTGGGCGGTGGGCGGTGTGTGGCGCAGGCGCAGGCGCAGATGAGGGGGAGTGTTGATGTAACTCGGGGTGACTTGAAAAGATGTTGCGAATGATTATAATGTGGACCGGTCGCTCGGAGCGTGGTAGCGGCGTTGAAATGGGAAAACCACTGCAATGGACAGGGCGGAAAAGGGCGAGCGAGTGAGTCAGCGAGAGAAATGAATGTCTGGGAAGAAAAGGACGTTTTGGATGGCGTTTGCAGGAAGCAAGAAGCAGAGGATAAAGACGGCGGCCAGACAGAAAAAAAGGCGAGACAAAAAGGACAGGATCGGTCCAAGCAGCAGGTCGGGACTCGGGAGGCCAGGTTAGGGCGGGCGGAGAGATGACGTTTGACGGTTCGAGCCCCGCTCCAGAGAAGCAGGAGAGCAGGAGCTGTAGGGCTGCCCTTGTGCTGCTGGCTGCCGTCTGGCCTGTGGCCGCACGATGGCTGTCCAATGGCGGGGTGATTGGGTGGCGGGATGGCTGGGTGGCTGGGTGGGGCCAATTGTTCCAGGTTTTCCACCCGCAAGATGGGGCAGCAGCCACAGGTTCAATACGACTTCTCTGATGGCTCCAGGTGTCAGCCAGCTGCCAAGTGACGGCTTTGCATGTCCAAGAAAGGGGGGCCTGTCGCACCCTGAACATGGTCATTCTTATGGATGTGCTCGGTCACCATTCGTCACGTCATGGCAGAGAAGGGCGGCGAGAGGAGGCTGGGGAACACGCCATGAGGTCATGATGGACCATGACACAGCAGAGCCATTTTGCCATGAAATGGATCCATGGGAGCCAATCCATCATCTGCCCTTTCCCATTCGCCAGTCGTCTGGCTGACCAGTTGGGCAGTTGCCAATTGGCGGTTGGGCTGAGTCTCGAGGCCCGAGGTGGATCCCCTCCGGTCCGGTACGTACCAGGATGCATAATAACATGAAATTTCAGGCAGGTTGGATTGATGTTATGCACGCTCTGCCATAAAGGACATGGCCGTCCCCCATTTCACCATCTCTGGCATCAACCCAACCCCATCGTTGCACTGGACGGCAACATTGCATGTATACATTGTGTGCACAGGTATTGCATACCATTCATTGCAACAGGTGCTTTCTGCTTTCTTTCCACGTCCAGAGTGGCTTCTCCAGCTTCGTCGGCGCGGCCCTTCCCAAGTTCCAGTTCCCAGTTCCCACACCACAAACCCGAGCGCCACCTTCTTTTGGCATGACTGGCGCGTTGAAGGCGTCAGTCAGCCTCGCGTCCTGAATGGGCCTATTTGGCCCAGATCCCGGCGCCGGGTCTTTGGCTAAATTTTTATGTGTACCGACTACCAAGCAGTACTTTAGGTATCAACGGTACCGATCTCAATGTACATCAACTACGAGGTATCTAGTAGGTACTAGTACCTACACTGATACAAGACTACCTACGCGCCAAGTACATCATGTTGGGTGCGAATCGACAATCAGGCTGCCTGCAGACCAAAGCCGATCGGGCTTTTACCCTGCAGAACGCGAGAAGCAGGAGATGATGAACCCCATGTCTTGGTTAAAATCCGTGAGGTGGACGGTCGACGACGTAATTGACCAGAAACTCAGACACTTTTCCTCTCTTTTTCCGCTGTCGCCCCTTCGTCCCCGGGCACTTTCGCGTCGGCATCCAATGGAAAGCAAAGTCTCTGTCTCCAGTCAGCTTGCTTCTAGTTCATGAACCGGTTCGCCCGTGAGATTCTTCAAAATCACATGCTCGATTTGCTTCCATTGTGTGCGGCACCGGGCACACGGCACACGGCACACGGCACACGGCACACGTGTGATTTGCACACTCGTGATTTGGCAGCAAGTCCATCAACAGTTGTCTGTCTGTTCTTATCCGCTTCTAGCCGCCGAAATCGGGTCGCCAGTCTTGCTGCTCCGGGACTCGGGGGTTGCGTTGAAGCTTGTTGGGATTCTCGATGCCGATGCTCTGGGAGTTATAAAGCTGCTTCTCCAATGACTCCAGTCAGCATAGACTCCGCTTATTCTTTCCATAAAACCAACCGGGTTGCTTGAGGAGCGCATGAAAGGCTTCTTAAGGCAAGGGGGCAGTGAATCAAGAGATCGCAAAGCATCATCGTCCGTCATCAAACGCAGAAATAAGCAACGTGTCTGGTATGACAGCGAGCGGACTATTCTTGGCCGAGTCCATTCCTATCTCTCACTGTCTATGGAAATCACCTGATGGCAATGTCTCGCCCTCTCGCGACTTCTTTTTTTTTTTTTTTTTTTTTTTTTTTTTCACATTTAGTTTTCTCACCACCATCTTCATCACTCAGTCTCGACTCCTGACTCCTGAGCTTTTAACTACCAGCGTCCCTCATGGGCAAAACCTGACATACCATCATCACCAGCCTTATACTAAATCTACACCATCTTACCGTCTGGCTACATGGGTTTCGAGCGCTTCGCACTCCCGGCTCGCGTCATTGCCGCTGCACTGGGTCTCATTGCCATCTTCCTGACCTGCCACCTATCTACCAACCAAGCCCCTGCCGCAAGTCTAGTCAGACTGACCGGCCGTTCCGTCTCGAGCCCCGTCTCGAGCCTCATCGCCAGCCCCATTAGCAACCTCCATGTATCGCTGAAGCAGACGAGCTCTTTCCCGCTGGCCTTCCAGGCCATTGTCACCAACAACAACAGCTCCCCTGTCACCGTCGTGTCGTACGACTCCCCCCTCGACAGTATGGCTCCGAAGCTGGGTCTGCTGTGCATCAAACTCGAGACCAGCCCTTCCCCTCTCCGTCTGCCCGTCTTCCAGGCCCGTCGCATATGGCCGCCGCCGCCAGAAGCTCTCGTCACCATTGCCCCTGGGGAGAGTGTCGTCAATGATTTGACGATAAGCGGGCCGGGCCTCGATCGGAAAATGCTCAAGTCGGCCTCCACGGCGTCCGTGACCCTGAGAGGGAATTGGCATGCCGTTTGGACAACGGAGGAGGGCGACGTGGAAATGGTTGACTTGGGAAGTCTGTTACCTGATCCTCGTGTGTACAGTGGCCCTTTTGCCTCTTCTTTAAATATCAGTATTGCTTGAGTGTCGTCGAGTGGACCGCCCGAGGTCCACCAGAGTGGTTTCATACATGTTTTGATATTTGTGTGGTGATGCAACGGCAATGGCTCGAAGTCAGTATGAACGGAAAGAAACAAGGGGCAAGACAAACTTGGAAAACAGTCGGGAAAAAAAAATTAGATAAAGAAACATGAAAACGATGCGCCAAGGGATATTCCCGGCGCAACCAAGACCTTTTCTCTCTCACGAGGCAGCACCACCCAACACCGTGTTTTTGATTTAATCCTTTACTTTATTCTATTCTATTCTTTTCTCTTCTTTTTCTGTTCTTTCTTCTTCTTTTTTTTCTTCTTGTTTTTCTTTTCTTTTCTTTTCTTTTCTTTTCTTTTCTTTTCTTTTCTTTTCTTTTCTTTTCTTTTCTTTTCTTTTCTTTTCTTTTCTTTTCTTTTCTTTCCTTTTCTTTTCTTTACCTAATTTATTTGTTTTTCGTTCATCTCGTCATCCACTTTGACTGTGGCGGCGGACAAGAGCCGCGCAACGTCCAACCAAACACCTTCCTCCCCCTTGACCCCCTTTTTTAGCGACAAGGAACGAGCTTGTTCGTCGCTGCGCTAAACGCTAAACAGGCAGTCGAGGACCAGGGTTCCTGCAAATGTGCTCCTTCCTTCTTAGCTCCACTGTGACCAATCGCGCTCAACGTCCGCAGAAAATGTACTCGCAGTCTCGAACCAATCCACTCTTGGCTCAAGCTCCTAGTTCATCAACCATACTGCCTCACAATTCCAAGCTTCTGAAAAAGAAAAGCCCTCTTTCGACAACGGTCGCCGCGGTCAATCCCTTGGCGACTGGCTCTCTTCCGTTCCTGGAGTCCCTTAACGTGGCTTCGTACGACGCGCGCGCGACCAGACATCTCATCAACCCCCCCCGACTTCCACCCGAGCAGCCGCCAACATTTCAAGCCAGCCAACCGTTGTTGCTGTCTTCAAGCCGCAGCTCGAGGCACGACTTTTTCGATTCGACCACAGTCCCCTCGAAATATATATAGTTTCAAACTTTGATGGACAACCCCAGAGATCGCCCCAGCGGCATTCCCCGCTTATCCCGACTACCTGTTCCTCGCTCAAGCATCCCCAGACCCTCGGCCGCGACGTCCACGAACCCCTCACTTCGCACAAGACCTTCGAGGGACGGCTTCGGTGGTGGAGAATTGAACTCGCCCAAAATTCGAACTGCTGCATCTCGAGATCCTCTACGCGCCAGCATCAGCGGTACCCACGGCCTCGGCAATCACGAGAGCCCTCTCGAAACCGTTTCACCGCGTGGTCAGCTGCGCCCGGATGAACGGCGCGATGCAGCAGCAGCAAAGGTCAGGGTACACTCCATTACGAATCGAAAATCAAGTGTGCCACACTTTCAAGAAAGATCCCTTGCTACCGTTACGCAACCCGAGGTAGATCCGGCCGCCAGTTCTGATCTCTGCGAAGAGGATCCCTTTGAAAGCTCACACACACCAGCTCGCACGGCCCAGAGCCCCAAATCGTGGCCTCTCGCTTCTCCCGAAAAGGGAGACCATGTAGAAAATGACGACCTGCTCACTCCTCTTCGGACGTCCAGTGCACGCAAACGCTCATCCCAGCCTTCATTGACAGAGCGGACCATGGAAACTCTTGCTCAGATTCCTTCCTCGCCAGCTTTCAATAAAAAATCCTCCACCTTCTTCGACCAGGCGCAACCCACATCCCGTGCCGAGCTCGAAACCTCCCGACCGGGGTCTAGTCACATCTCGGACGGACATGGACATGGACTTGGCCAACCTCTACCTAGGCAAAGCAGCCGGCCTGGATCAAGTGCAGGAGGTCAAGACGGCCCCAGCACACCAAACTTTCGTGCTTCGGGTTTGTCTCTCAGAAGGAGCCTAACGACAATGAGCGCAACGCCTCAAAGGACAACTTCGATTGGACTGGTCAACGCACCCCAGTCAAATACTGCACTGAACCAAAGGCCGGTCACGTCTGCTGCGAAGCGAGCTCCTTCAGGTATCCTGCCTGGGCTAGATATCTCAAGGAGCCCAAGTCCAAGTTTAAATCCAAGTCAGAAGTCGGATGGGAGAGTCTCTCTCAAGTCCAGTCCCCAAAGCATAAGCGGACCATTTGTCAAGCCTCGCTCCCCGGGCCAAGCAATATCCAAGAAGCCATCGTTGCCTGCCATGACAGGTCTTGCTGGATCAACCGACGGCATGTCTGCGGCAGAGACAGGATGGGACGGCTCTATCCCGCGCGCACAAAGTCCGGCAGCTCTCAGTGCGAATCAGCCTCCAACACTTACGAATCGTAAATCCTCAGCGGCATTACGAGAGCAAATTGCCAAAGCAAAAGCTGCGAAACGAGCCGCGGCAAAGCAGATACCAGTCACTCCAGCCTCTGCCGCTCAAGACGAACCACATCCCGTGTTCAATGGTGAATTCCATACCGCCATTGAACACGAAGACCCCTTTAACCTGCGCAAGGGAGAAAAGCCCGGCTCAAAGGTGCTCCAACAGAGGATTGCCTCCGCCCGTACATCGGGAAGACTCAACATCGCCGCCATAGGGTTGAAGGACATTCCTCCAGAAGTCATGAACATGTACAGCTTGGAGAGCATCGGAGGACACGGGGCCAGCTGGGCTGAGAGTGTGGATCTGACAAGACTTGTCGCCGCGGACAATGAAATTGAGCAGCTTGGCGATGACATATTTCCTGACAAGAGCCTAGACTCGTTCGAGGACAACGGCGGCTACGACGAAGACGAACAGGGTAACATATTTGGCGGCCTGGAGACGCTTGATCTGCATGGCAATTTACTGTCAGCTGTGCCGCTGGGTTTTCGTAGGCTGGCCCACCTCACGTCACTCAACCTTGTAAGTGCGATTTTTTGGCCACGGAAATATCTAACCTTTTTTTTTTTTTTTTTTTTTTTTTTTTTCGTTATTAATCTTCGTCGTCTAATGTTTTCAACGTAGTCGTCCAACAAGCTCGGAAATGATAGCCTCGCAACCATTTCGCAGATCACATCGCTTCGCGATCTCAAGCTCTCCAAGAACCAGTTGTCTGGCCCGTTGGACCCCGCGTTGCTAAACCTTGGTGCTTTGGAGATGATGGATCTTCATGGAAACAACATCACGGCACTGCCGCCTCACATGGAGACAATGTCCCGCTTGCGAATCATGAACATGAACGAAAATAGGCTGGAAATGATTCCCTTTGATAGCTTATGCAAACTCCCGTTGACGGAGTTGTATGTACGGAAAAACAGACTCACAGGAGTGCTCATTCAGCAACCCATTGAAGCTCTTCCATCTCTACAAATACTCGACGCATCAGCAAATCACTTGACGCATCTGGTGCCCGGAGACAGAAAAATCAGTCTTCCTGCCGTCCACTCAGTTTCTCTTTCTGTCAATAGGTTACAAAGTTTGCCCGACATGGTGTCATGGACAAGCTTGCTTACTTTAAGCCTGGACGAAAATCACATCGCGCGCATTCCTGAGAGCTTCACGTCGCTCCAGAAGCTTCGCCATGCGGATTTTTCGAGCAATGATATTAGTCTCATCCCTCCCGAGATTGCACGGATGCAAGGCCTGACCTTGATCCGATTGACCGGCAATCCGCTGCGAGACCGCAAGCTGATCTCAGCGTCTACAGATGAGTTGAAGGAGATTTTGGCAGCACGGCTCGAACCTCCTCCGCCCTATCAGGAGCCCAACAACTCAACAACAATGGCTCCATATGGGCGCAACGTCCGGGAAGTCGACGGCAAACTCCAAAAAGCCCCTGAGATTTCCCCGGCCGTCGTACGCGACGATGACCCTCGATCAGATGCGGAGGATGACTTTGCCACGCCGCCAACGTCTGCACCGCACACGCCGACGCGGCCGCGCTCGGAAACTGTCGTCAAAGATGTGTGGTTCGTCAAGCCTGGAGGACTGTTGGACCTCTCGAGATGCGACATGGTCAACTTGAATCCTCGGACCTGCTCCACTGTTGCCGCTCAAAATCAAGTGCGTCAGATTCAGCTTCACCACAACCCGATTTCTGCGATTCCAGTGCCACTCGCTGCGTTTGGGTCAACGTTGTCGTTCCTATCGCTGGCGCACGCTCAGCTAGCGGGCGATTCGTATCTTAGCGAATCACTGGAGCTGCCGGCCCTGCGGGAACTGAGCATCGCGTCGAATCAAGTGACCACTCTAGACCCGCTGACGCAGTTTCTGAAGGCCCCAATGCTGGAAAAAGTTGATGTCTCGCTCAACCGCCTCGCTATGCTTCCAGCAGAGTTGAAACAAGCCTTTCCGCAGTTGTCTGTTCTCTTGGCGCCCAGCAATCAACTGACCCAACTGGAACCTGACTCCGTCAGAGGTCTCCGGATCGTGGATGCCTCAAGCAATGAAATCGGTCATCTCAATCCACGTTTAGGCCTTCTTGGAGGCGTGGGAGGCTTGCAGAGGCTCGATGTGGCTGGTAATCGATTCAAAGTGCCCAGATGGAGTATTTTGCAGCAGGGAACAGAGGCGACTCTGCGATGGTTGCGAGGGCGACTGCCTGCCGAAGAAATGGCGGCTTGGAGATTAGCGAATGAAGAGGAGATTGATGATGATGTAGACTAGGCACGCGGAGATGGATGTACTTGACGTTGCCGCCATGTTTCTACCTTCCCAATTTGGATGACCAAGACCTAGTTCCGCACTCATCTTTGTCGAGAACAAGAGTGCATACACAAGTGTATACATAAGTACATACATAAGTACATCCCCACCCCTTCTGCATAATACCCAAGAACAAACAACGCATTGGCCAATGAAACCTGGGGGATCTGAGGTTCACGCTGTGTCTCTGCCTACGACTGCTTTTTAAGCAGTGACGACCAAACTAGAGGTCGCTACCATGCGATATGTCAAAGCAAGAAGTAAGTGCGCACTGGTTGCTATTTCTGTTTTCAGGTTTCAATGAAGGAGGGTGGGTGATGAAAGACGTTCCAGGGAGAAGGAAAGCTCGGAATGGAAGAGGCCAGACCGATTGCGTCTGTTGATTCCCCCCCCCCCCTTTCCCTTTAAGAAAAACAAGAAAAAGGGAAAAAAAAAAAAAAGAAAGAAGCAGAAGGGTTCTGCTTTAATCATCAACAACCACTTACCGGATTTATTCATCAACTCTTACGGCATATGCACAACCAGAGACCACATTTTTTACAAAGCATAACGCATTCTTGAACTCTCATCACTTTATCCCTCATCTTATCAAAGCAGTCCCAGGCGCCAGAAGACGCATGATTCGGTTGCGCGTGAAAGAGCCAAGACGGGCAATGCATTCGCACCTGGATTCAACAACGGAAAAAGACACATAGGGTTGTTGATGGAATTCCGGCCAACGCGAGCAAGCCATGGATGAAGCAGCACCGGGGTGGATTCTCGCGGACCGGTCCGTCTCGTACGACATGAGAAGCTCGGCCGATTACTACAAGCCGGACAATATCGTCAGGGTGCTCATACCCATCTCGATACTGGGCTGGTTGGCATTTGGGGCGATCTGCGTCTTGTGCATCAACGGGCATGGGCGGGCGGGCCGATGGATCCCCGAGTGGTATCTCGATTCCGGGGGGACGAGGTGGGACAAGGCGGCCGTGGGGGCGTGGTGGCTGGTCGTGATGCTTGCATGGCCGGTGATTCTGCCGTGCGCGGCGGTGAGCAGTTTGTCGGGGAGGATCAAGCGGTGGCGGGCGGAGAGGCAGATGAGGAAGATGGAGACGGTGTGATGTGATGTTGGGTGGATGGGGTGAAGAAGCATGCAGTCTGGTGGAGTTGTGAATTCCAATGTTGATACGAATCCACGCGGCGACATCGCGATGTTTTGTGGTCTGTGGCTTGTGGTCTATGGCTTGTGGTCTGTGGTCCGTGGTCTGCGCCCCGTGCTCCGTGCTCCGTGCTCCTGCGTTCGTCGTTAGCCACACCGCCTCCAGCCACACACAATCGCCTGCCGTCAAATGCTCTGGTTCCCCTGGTCTCCATGATCCATTCATTATTCATCATCCATCATCACATGGTACGACGACGCACCAACCTCCCATCACGATTCTTCTCCCCCCTTCCCCCCTCCCCCCGGAATCCTACACAGTCTTTCCGGGCCAATTTCCCTCAGCGACCGCTTTAACCATTGACTTTGGCTCGTCACTACTCGGCCGTTCACATTGGTGTTTGCAGAGGCCCCTGCCGACGTGCGCCTCCCAAGAGGCTCCTGCTTGTCAGGCAGACGGACCGAATTGATCAGCAAAGCAAAGTCGGCCAAGCGGGCATTGGTGCCCAATTTCGGACACACACGACATCTTCTCGAGCGGGGGCATCCATCTTCTCTTTTCCCGCGCGATAGAATAACAGTCAAACACGGACGAGGAAGGGAAAAAAAAAAAAAGCACCATGGCCTCAGATACCGAATCGCATGTCGGCCGTGTCGACGACGCCATTGTTGCTGTCAGTCCCGACGACCCTTCCACACCGCTGGACGTTGGATCACCAGTGACTCTGCCGTCGACCGAAGAAGTCCCAGCTTCGCCCATGGACGCCGATGAGTCTTTCCGAACCGAAGTCCATGACGACCGTCGAGCGACAACAGTGATTTCTTCTTCGCTCACCCCACCGCCATCTACACAGGTTGCTGCGCATGATGAGGCGGCCAGACGAGCTTTTTTGCACTCGCAACAACAACAGCGGCAGCAGAAGCAACGACAACAATCTGCGCTCTGCTCGCCCCCAGCCACCATTCTCCAGACGCTGCGCGATCGCGAACCAGGCACAGACTATGCCCCTCCGGTCCTTCACCAGATTCTCAACGCTTCTGCAGAGGAGCTGAGATTCATGCTACAGACATGCATTGCTGAGCAGCAAAAGCTCAAGATGGAGACGGCGCACCACAAGCTTCAGTATAATCTGCTCAGTCTTCAGTCCGAAGACGATGCGAAACGCTCCCTCGTTGAGCACGAGATGATGCGGCGCGAGGTGGATGCACTGCGCATGGCCGAACATTCGCGTCAGGCCAGGAGAGAGCTCAGCGCCACGGCAGACTCGACACAAGCCAAATACCTGCAGATGAAGCTGTGGTATGAAGCCGCCATGGAAGAGAACGAGAGCCTGCATCGCCGCCTCAAGGTGGCTAAGAAGTTGATTCAGCAGAAGGAGGAGGAGACCATCCACATGGCAGAAGAGCGCGACATGCTCCTCACGCGTATACGGGAGAACCGAGAGCATTTTCACATGTTGTGCAGTCCCGGAGGCATCTTCCACAGCGCTCTGACGCCCAGGCAAGAGACTCTGTCGTCGTCGTCGTCGTCGGTTCCTCTTCAACATCCGGCATCCCATTATGGAGCTCGAGACCACCACTACCACCATCACATCCGCACCTACTCTCTTCGGTCCTTGCAGAGAGAAGAAGAAGAAGAAGAAGAAATAATAAGAGAGCGTCAAAGACAAAGGGATAGGCAAAGGGAGAGGGGAGAGAGGAGGGAAAGGGAGAGCGAGAGGGAGAGGGAGAGGGAGGGCGACAGGGACGGGGAAAGGGAAATGGGAGATACGGGCGGCCACGAACATGGACTCTCAGCCCTTTTGCAGGCCATGAGCCAGAGCCAGAACCCAGAACAGAATACCAGCGCACCGTCTACCCCAGCAACGTCGCATCGAAGCGCGCAGAAGAGGTACTCGGGCAGACATGTCCATAGTCGGAATGCCCAATCCATGTCCTCGCTCCCGACCACACCTCTGCACTGGTCTCGAGACCGCAGTGATGGTGGCTTACTGCCCTCGGTCGACTTGGTTCCGCAGACGGGGCTGCTGGAGCCGTCGGAGCCGTTATCACGGCACCAATACACACAGCAGCAGTTTGTGCCCACAACGCCCAACTCCGCGCGGGACAGGAGACGAAAGAGCCGGGAGAGCACCATTTCCGTGGACGACAACGAGGAGCTCGCGCGACAGGCGCTGGAATCCGTCGAGGGATTCCCATCCTATGGATTATCCCACTACAGCGACCCCACGGCCCAGGCACCACCGGAGGAACCCGAATCCTACTGCCCGCCACGACGACGAGAAGATGGCGAGGTTTTCGACAGCCAGGCCAGTCAGGCCGCGGCGGAGTTGCTGCGGCGGCAACCCGCCGGCCGGAGGAGTCTGGACATGGCTCACTCTGCAGGGTCTCGCGACGAGTCTCCCCGGCCGGCAGAGCAGTCGATTAAACTGCAAGCCAAGCTGTTATCGGGCTCACATTCACGAGGCGACGCCATGAGCAAGCGCAAGTCTAGTGGCCATGCTCCAGCGGCGGCCGAGGACGTGAGACGCAAGCATGGGAGTCCGGCCAAGAGAGCGCGTATGGCGGGGGGGTCGTCGGAACGGCGTGTAGGTCTGGGGATTCAGTATGGAAGGTAGGGTCGCGGTGGATGTGAAGAACGGATCAGGGCGTTCTTTTGGACGCGACGAATCTATTCAGTGTATGCAGTGCATGCAGTGCATGCAGGACGATATTATGGATACAGTAGGGAATATATGTATGTACATAGTGTGTGCCAACATGTGTGCTGCCAAAATCAAAAAAAAAAGTCACAGGGAGAATAGGCGGGCTCGGCAGGCATGCGGGCCGTGTGTATATTCTGTACGAAACGGGTATCATGATGGGGTGTTCAAAAAAGCATGTGTATGGAGTGGGAACAGTATATTTTTCATCTTCTTTCATCTGGCGTAAAAGGGCGCGATTGTCGGGTCCTGCTCCGCGTACATGGCCTTGATTTTGTGGCCTTGTGGTGTTTTGAATATCTTGATGCGGTATATGGGCATGGCTATGAACAGCGGCTACGATACATGGAGATTATAGGGGAAGGTGTGAGGGGGGGGCTGCTGTATATCTACATGTATAGAAATGCTTTCTAGCAGTTTATGCACTATTCTGGTGATAGTATTAGGCGAAGCG
The DNA here is from genome assembly GCA_000223055.1 of Claviceps fusiformis PRL 1980. Lineage (NCBI taxonomy): Eukaryota > Fungi > Ascomycota > Sordariomycetes > Hypocreales > Clavicipitaceae > Claviceps > Claviceps fusiformis. The sequence continues at coordinate 12,922 of AFRA01000821.1, forward strand.
GAGTGGAGCGTGTACATCGTGCGATATCGTGCGTGAAGACAGGCAAGGTACGGGGCGCAGCGTCCTGGTTTGTATCTCGAAAATGAGGCTTTCTTACGGAGACTCTCACGATGTGGGGATGTTATTGGTTACGTGACGGGATACTCTTCGGCGACTGTTTGATAAGAATCTAATGCATTGGGGTGTATATTACAGGAGCAATGTGGTGTTAAAGGACTTTGTATCTATAAAGGGGGGTGGGGGGGCTGCTTCCGGCAGTGCTTTGGGAAAAAGACTGGCAGCTAGTGAAGAGGGCGATAACAGGGGGAGGGAACATAAAAGTTCTGACTCATAGCCGTGGAGTGTTTACAAAACATGATCGAACGGAAATTAGGCGGTGAGGTTTCTGCTTTTTATCAGATAAGCGCTGGACAAAAAAGGAAAACGAGCTCGCGAACGAGCTGACGACAAGAGGGGGGAAACAGCTTGCGAAGCAGAAGGTCGGCATAGGGCATCGGGTGCTATTCCTGAGCCTAGGATGACGATGAATTCGGCCGGCATAGGGCTGTAGTATAGTTTATAGCAAGAAGCTATTCTTCTTAGAGAAACCTATGAATCCTTCGTTTTTACGCACTTGAAAGATCTAAAGCCCCTATTGGAATCGTCGTTTCTTATTTTTTTTTTTAAAAGTAAATAGGCGATATCAATGTCGTATGTGTTCTAGGGTTTGAAGAAGGGATTGCAGATGCGGTCGTAAATGCGGTTCGGTCTTGTGTGTAATCTGGGTTGGGGTGGTTGGGGTGGGACGTTATGCGGTTGGTATGATGAGGGACTTATCGGGCTGGTATGGGATATGGGTGGTGGTTGGATCTATATGTTTTAGTAAATGCATGTGTCGATTTGGATTTGTGTACATGTAGTTATGAGGATTTTTTATGCACGTGTACGCCGATTATAGATACAAGCTATAGCATATATATTCAAATACATACATGATGTATCAAATCAATGTATACTCATACAGTAAACGTCAATATTGGTTCAGGTATAGTACATCTTGGAGCAATGTTTGATAACGGGATGTGCACCTTGCGAAGAAGAAGTTCATAAAAAGAGAGAAACAAGGCTAATAAAAAAATTAATCAGAGAAAATAAGCCTATAAAGAAGAGTCCAAGACTAGAATATGTAGCGCGTTGTCACACGTGCAAAGTGGCACTCGGCTAACTCAAGGCACCCACGCATAAGGGGTACCTGAAAGCCTAAGGTATCCTTGCTTGCTATATATATATATAAGATCTCCGCAGCCCTTAGGACCTCTAGAAGGAACCTAAACCTCTAAATCCCTTAAAGCCCTTAAAAGAGCTAAAGTTAATTATTATTTAAATAGAATTATTTATATTTTAAGCCCCCTTTATTATAGCTTTGATTATAAATAATTAACTTTTTCTCCTTTATAAAGTAGAAAAATATTTACCTTTATTACCTTACTCTATATTAATAAAACCTTAGAAGTATTTCTTAACCTTTTTAAGGAATTATTTATATTTTTTTTTAATAATATTAAAAATTAATAAATAAAGTCTTATTAAAGCCTTTATAAAAAACTATATTTTTATCTTTATTTTTATTATTCTTTAAATCTATGTTTTTTAGCTTAAATCTTTATTAAGTTATTTTTTTTATAATAATTAGTAAAGTAATAATAAACTTATTATATTAAATAATAGCTTTAAATTATATTTTTTCTTTAATTACTCTTTTATTAATCTTTCATAAATTATATAAAAATTCCTTAATTCTTTTAATTAATCTTTATATTTTTTTTATTAAAATTATATTTCTTTAAATTTATTTACTATTACTTCCTTTCTTTTAATATAATACCCTTTATTGTTATAGACTAGCCTAGATAGCGACTGCAATCTAGTGTTAATGAAGTTATTATTATCTATAAGGGGGAAGGAAAGGCTGCTATTCCCCTCTACTATATATTTAGTTTATATATAATATATACTTATAGGGTTTGCTCTTTAGGTAAGGTAGGTTATCTTATATACTCCTTATATGCTCCTTATATACTCCTCTCTTATTTTACTAAGAATCTAAGCCTTTAGCTTAAATTTATTATATAGCCCTTTACCTTACTATTCCTTAGCTATTAAATAGTTAATAAATAATTAAGTTATAATAATATTATTAAGGTATAAATAATATACCTTACTAAATAAAACTATATATTCTAGCTAGCTTTAATTTAATACTTATTATTAATAAAATAAAACTTAAAATAAAAATCTAAATAAAAATCTTAAATTAGCTAGTTAATTATATTTAGAATATTAACTATAAATCTCTTAGTTAGCTTCCTTAAGCTTATAAATATAATCTTATTATTATTCTTATTACTAATATTCTATATATATTAAGCCTTTTATTTAAATATTAATTAATACCTATTTATTCTTGATTATTTTTTACTATTTTTTATATACCTTTTATAATATTAATAAATAATTTATTATTATTATTTATTAAATCTAAATAGTAAGCTTTTTTATCTTTATTACTTTATTTATTTTAAAAACTAAGGTTATAAAATTATATTTATTACTATTAATACTTTTCCTTTTTCTTTCTTATTTTTAAATAGCTATTATATTTTAAGCTATTATAAAATAAAAGGTAATTTAAAGAATAAGTTATATACCTTTATAAATCTTTTCTAGCTAAATATTTAGTATTTATTTTATATTTTTTATATAGTAAATAATAGCTTATTTTTATATATACTAAGCTTTAAGTATTTTTATAAAAAATACTAAAAAAGGAAATTAATTTATATAAAGGATATTACTATATTTATTTAAAGTCTTACTCTTTACTACCTTACTTATAAAATAATAATAGCTATTTACTATAGTAAGGCTATAAAAATACTTTATATTCTTACTTATAATATCTTTAATAATAAAGGGAAAAAGGTTATTTTAAATAAGCTATTTAAAGCTTTATATAATTATTTTACTACTACCCTATATATTATAAAAAAGTATACTATACTTATTATTATTACTAACTTTTTACTTATACTATTCTTTTATTTACTAGCTTAACTTTAGTTTATTTTTAATAAAATACTTTTATATTTATTATTTATATTTATTATTAATTTTATTATTATTTATTTATTAAAAATTAATATTAACTATATTAATACTTAGTTATTTAAAGTATAATATTATGTTAAATAATTAATACCTATATATTAAAATTTATTTACTTAGCTTTAGTTATATTAGCCCTTCTTATTAATTTATTTATTATTATATTTAAAAAAGTAAATATATATATCTATATTACTTTCTTTTATTTTATTAAGTATAATATCCCTTTTTACTATTATTATACTATTTTTTACTATTAATATACCTTTTTTTACTAATATTATAATATTACTTATTATTTATTAGCTTTTAATATTTATAATATTTATATTTAAGCTACCCTTAGGTATTTTTAGTTTTATATTATAAAAGCTTAACTTATTTTTTATTAATTTAAAGTTACTTTTTTTATTTGTTTTTTAGATTACTTTTTATAGCTATATTAGCTAAGTATTATAAAAAAAAAGGTTTAATTAATAACGTTATTTAAATCATAATAAGGTATAGAAATATTATAATGAAATTAAAGCTATATAAGGCTTAATAGTATTAAAATTTATATTAAATAGTATACTATATAGTATTAATTAAGAATTATAGTATATTTCTTTTAATTTATTATTAAAATATATATTTTTTTATTATATTTTAAAATTTATTAAGACTTTAATATTTTTTAAACTTTTATATAGCTTTTATATTAGCTATATATAGCTAATTTATTTTATTAATATATTATAATAGCTACCTTAACCTTTATTATTCTTTATAGCTAAAATAAACTTAATTTAATACTTATAAAGTATATTTATATTATTATTTTAAAGCTAAATAAAGCTTAGTTAAAAGTTAAGTAAAACCTAAAAAAAAAGTAAATTATTTATTATATATTTAATTAAATTAATATAAAATATAAAGTAAATACTATTAAAAATCTTTAATTTAATAATAAAGGGTATAAAAGTATTAAATATAATATATTTAGTTATAATTTAGTTTAATTTTTTACTTAAGTAAAAGGTTTAAATATTATAAAAGCTAAGCTAAACTTTATTATTAACTTAGTATTATTTTATAAAATAGTATAATTAATTAAAGGATTTTTATTAATATTATTAAGTAAAATTAATAATAGCTTAAGTAAGCATTATTTCTTACTTAATATACTTAAAGAATTAAATTACTTACTTTTTAAAAAATATTTAGCTTTATATAAAAGTTAGTATATATTATATTAAATTAATATTAAATTTATAAAAAACTATTTATATATTAAAGCTAGTAACTAATAAGTTATAGTTATTAAGTATAAGCTAATATACTATTAAGTATA
>AFRA01000822.1:0-17399 GCA_000223055.1 Claviceps fusiformis PRL 1980
ACGTGCGGTCGTGGCCTTTTTTTTTTCGCTCTCGCTTAGTTGGATTTTCATAGTAATAGGTAAAGAAAAAAAAAAAAAAAAAAAAAAAAAAAAAAAAAACTAAACGTGCATATACATGATAGGTTAGTAGCAATCGGCTGGAGCTTTCGTTCAGGAGGTAGTCTATTGAGGCTCCTCTTGCTCTTCCGGGTTTAGTCCAGGGAGGCCAACGTCTGTGAGCCAGGAAACTCAAGTGTCTTTGACAACGAACTGGTGAGAATGTTGCTCTACAAGAGAATAATGAAGGAGAAAAAAAATCATGACTGGTGAATAGACTGACCATGTTGTGCCAGTCTGATCCGACAACGGTTGTTTTACTCTTGCCAGCGGATTTGAAGCCGACTTTGGTGAAAAAGCTCACAAGAGGCTACCCAAACTCAGTCAACATGATAAACAGAGGTAATGTAGATGTTGAACGTCTACCCACTTGTTTGCAGATGAGAGAGATTCGATCAGCCACTCCCGACTGATTCATTAGTTCAACGTAAGCTTTCATGGCAGACTTGCCAATACCAACCCCCTGGACTTCAGGACACACGGAGAATGAGTGTAGACAAATGGTTCTGCCGGATATTTGATGACCCAAGGACGAGTGACTCGAAGAAGTCTGGGCATCACGCCAATTTGACGGAAGCTGAAGATCTTCATCCGTTACCAGAGTGTGCTTTCCCAAAGTAGCCAAGATGTGGGCGAAAAGAACGCTCTTAGACTGGTCCTGCCGACTGGTCTCTACAGGACGGGCATGAGGCAAGGTTTGAATATGCCAATTGTTGATATTACTAGAGGGGCAGGTATTGAACAAACCCAGGCATATGCCCCCGCATTTTCGGATGCAATACTCGATCTGGACATCTGTCAGATATATCGAGAGACAGGAGATAAGATTAGGACTTGGCTTGAGCATACCTGTTCAGCGCTGCAGGACTGAGTCTGATCTGGCAAGGCTGCATGCTCCAATGTTACACAGGCGGGCAGGTCAGCCGGTATGAGCGGAGAGAGCATTGGAGCCCAGTGGAAGGGAATGACTGCTCGTCGCAACTCTTCTGGAGATTTCTGGTGCTGCATTCTACTCTGCGCATCTGCTCTCCGCATCTGCACCAGCTCCTCGTCATCGTCGTCAGAGTCTCCGATGGCGCACTCCTCGGGGACAGACGGGTATTGATCCGACTCAGTGGCGGACACAGGCCCAGCATGAGACGGGCCAGCAGAGTCTTTGATAGGTGCTGTCATGTTATCTTTGTTGACCGAAGTTGCACATCCAAGGGTCCCAAGGACTCGTTTTCGTTGGAAGACTCGTCTCTTTCGTACTCTTTCTACTACCGAGACTGTCGAGATTTGAGAGAGACAAGGAAGATAGCAGACGGCGATGAGCAATACAAATAGGCGGAGTAGAAATCTGGCACTCTCAAAAGATTGGGCGTCAGAGGCTCGCACAAGGCCGTGGCCGCACATGCACCTAGAAATGCAGCAGTCGGCCTTTTTTGGTTGACCTGATGTTGATCAGGGGTGAATTTGGTGTAATAGAGAGAGAGAGAAAAGAAAAGGGCAAAAAAAAAAAAGACGAAGCGGCAAAGCACGGAGATGGACATCAACAAACAAAGATGAATGTGACATCCGGCGTCAGCTTCAAGCCCATACATCGCAAGCTGCCAGCCAGGTGGTGATCAGGTGGTGTCGCACCTGTTCGCAGATTGGCAAGTCTGGGCCTCTGGACACCGGTGACGGAAGGCACGTCCATGGGTTTGTGCCACTTGAGCCTGGTGGTGGTGGTGCGGAGCATCTTGTTGGAGGAGTCGGAATTGTATCGCGAAGTGCCCAAGAGCATCACTACTGGTAGGTACCTAGGTACCTACCTACTACTTCTTACCCAGGAGGTACGTGAGAGTGCAATGGCGAGGGCAAGCTGCGAAGCCGAAACGCAATCTTTGCAGAGCCGTTTATTACTTGGGTGGCGAAGCTCGCCGAATACATCAAATTGATGATAGATCAACGCTGGCCGACGAGGCCTCGGGTGGTCTGGCCGGATTCAACTGCCAGCAGCTGGCGGATGGCGGATGGCAGCTTCCAGCTTCCAGCTAGATATTGCCTGGCAGGCAGTACTCTTCTTGGAAAGAGGTCGCCAATCTGGGGATGGCATTGCTAACGGGCGGTGTCGGATACATCATGGCATCATGGCATCATGGCATCATGGCATCATGGCTACAAGGGCAGACCAGTTGGCAGTGACCGCATCAGGCTCCATGCATGACAAGTTGTGCACTACATCTGGCGCGCCGCTGGGGTCGGGGGTCGGGGTCGGGGTCGGGATGCAACCTGACCAGAGAGACAAGGACATGGGCTCATGGAGACTCATGGAGGATCATGGACGTTTCGGTCCCATTCCGGTCCTGCTCAAACCGCCATGCTGCGTGGTTTGCGTCGTTTTTGTGGTTTGCCTGCCTGATGCCATGGACGGCTACGTGCTTGCACCTACGTGGAAAGGAGATGTCACCAGATACATTTGACTGCTCTCACTCAACACAGCATGTTGCACGTGCCGGCTCCACCGTCCCCAAAGTGCTCTACATGTGGGCGCCCATCCCGCGGCCCCCAGCCAGCGCCAGCAGAGTACCTCCGGTGGGCTCCAGTGGGCCTCAGCCCAGTTGTCTCCGGCAGCAGCAGCCGCCAGCAGCAGCAGCAAGCACCACCCACCCGCCGCTATCAAGGCCAAGTTGAGCACCGACCGGTGGCTGTCCAATGGCCCCAATCCATGTCAGCTTCGATGCTGTGCGCCGTCGTCCTTTTGCCTTGTTTGGTTTCAACCAACCCGTCCAGGCATCACTTTCTCGACTTGCCTCTCGACCTGATCCTCGACCTGATCCTCGCCCTAATCCTCGCCCTGACCCTCGATCCGACCCTCCCATACCGTCTTTCTACTCCGACTTCTGCGTCCTTTACCATTTCGGCGCCGCTGCCTCCAACCAAACACATTCCATCCACTACTTCTGTACTGTCCACCATCCAAAAGTGATTTCTTTTAAACACTCGCTTTTGCCATGTAAGTTGCTTTTCTTCTTCCTTCGTGTCACATTGTGAGAGAAACAAATCATCGTCGTGGGCTTCCAGGCTGACTGTGGATTCCTCACATTGCAGGCAGATCACGCTCAACATATTCGACCCGCAAGCCGGGGACCAGGACATCCTGCTGAACCTGGAGATCTTTCCCGACATGGCCCTCGAGACTCTCAGAGAATCTATCCACGCAGATACCAAAATTCCTGCCACTTCGCTGCACATCTACCACAATGGTCGCCTTCTCACCGACGATGCCAAAACCATGGAACAGCTCGAGATACCCGATGGTGGTATGCTGGCTGTTCATGTGAGACACATCAGAGGAAACACTGGTCTAGCGCAATCCTCCGCTGCTGCATCATCGGCTTCGTTAGCCTCGGCTCAGGCACAACCACCACACCAACCGCAACCGCAAGCCAGCGGGACCAATGATCCTGAGCTCATTCGTCTACAAATCCTCGGCAACCCGGCCGTCAGAGAACAGCTACAACGGCAGCATCCAGAACTTGCCGCAGCGGTCGATGATCCCGTACGATTTTCTCAAATATTGCAGAGCAGTCAAGACCGAGATCGTAGAGATCGAGAGGAGCGGCAGCGAGAGATTGAGAGACTGAACCAAGATCCTTTCAATATAGAGAATCAGAGGAAAATTGAAGACATGATCCGTCAGGAGAGAGTTATGGAGAACCTGCAGAGTGCCATGGAGCATAACCCCGAAGGTAAGAAAGGACGACCCATCCCGACTATCCCTGCTGCTTCTTTGACACTCTGAATGTTTCTTTTCCCGTTTCTTTTTCATTCCTTCACCTATTTTTCGTGGTCCAAATAATAACCTGAAATCTCTAGTCTTTGGGCGGGTGCATCTACTGTATATCGACGTTGAAGTAAATGGACACAAAGTGAAAGCCTTGGTAGACTCCGGAGCTCAGGCGACCATAATGTCTCCTGCATACGCCGAAGCCTGTGGCATAATGCGACTCATCGACACCAGATTTGCCGGAGTAGCCCGCGGCGTTGGCACAGCCAAAATTCTTGGCCGTGTTCATTCCGCGCAAATCAAAGTCGGAAATCTTTTTTTGCCCTGCAGCTTTACCGTCATGGAGGGTAAGACGACGCACTTGCTTCTCGGGTTGGACATGTTAAAGCGATACCAAGCCACCATCGACCTGTCCCGGGACCGACTCGTCATCCAAGGCGAAGAAGTTCCGTTTCTGGGAGAAGCTGACATTCCCAAGGATGAGGAACCGGTGGAACAGGAACCTACAATTCCTGGTCCTGCCGGCACCACCATTGGGCAAGAAACCGGCGCTGTTCTTCCTCCCACCTCACCACAGTCAGCTGTTCAGACAAGGACAACAGCATCTTCATCGCAGGCATCCACGGAACCACGCTCAATAAGCAACCCCCCAACATCCGCTCAAGCATCGTCTTCCACACCCGGGCCTGCTGGCTCTGCAGCGGCAGTCAAGATCACCCCTGCTCATGTAGAGAGTCTGATCGCCATGGGGGCCACGAGAGAACAAGCCATCCAGGCTCTGCAGGCAGCCGAGGATAATGTGGAAGTCGCAGCAGGTTTGATTTTTTTCTAAAATTAGGAGATTTTGAAGCAAATGACAGGCACCATGTACATGTATTTATTTACATAAACATCATACGTACAGTACCTGGTTGGAATAGTACGGGGGACATTTTTGCTTTGATTTACAGTCTTTCTCCAATTGCAGAATAACAACGGGTGATTTGCTTAGAGATTAGCCTGCGATGGCGTTGTTCTTTTTTTTTTTTTTTTTTCTTTTTATATTCAAAGTACATGACAACCACGAGACACATGGTACAAGAAGGCAATGGAAATATTTATATACACATGCATATGTACATATATATATGTAGATACGAAGCACATTCCTCGTGTCGTGCCCCCCCCCCCCCCCTCCCCCTCTCTCTCTCGCCAATTTTACTCCTCTTTCCATCAGACTCACTACCGCTCATCGAATCTTGTACACACACGGCTTCAGAATAGCGGCCTCATTCTCGTCTTTGTCCTCGTCCTCCTTGTCGTCCCACTTGGGCGCAAAGGCCCTCTTCCTCTTCTGGAATTGACCCTGCGTGCCATCCCCCGCGGCCTGCACTCCCTTGCCCTTGGTAGGCGAAGCCCCCTTGATGAAGTGCATCTTGACAAACATCCTGTTGGACAGGTCCACAGCCTCTGCCCTCTCGCCCTGTAGGACGAAGCCTCGCTTCTGAAGAGCCTCGATAAAGGCCGTGACGTCTGTCTCGCGACGACGATCTTCCGATCCGTCCACCTCGATTGCGAGATCCTCTCCGTGGAGAGTGTCCGTCTGCGCGGCCTGCGCGGCCTTCATCTTCTTACTCAGCGCGACGTTGTTCTTCTTGCGATGGCCGATGCTGTGCTCCACTACGGCGTTCTTTCTCACGGGGCCGAAGCGGGATTTGATCTCGGCGATCCACAGCTCGCCCTTCCAGTGAAGAATGCGGTAGGCCTCCTCGACGAAGTCGATCCAGTTGGTGCCCATAAGGGCGAGGCAGAAGATGGCGACGTTGACGCAGCCGTCCTCCAGCGGGAGATGGGCAATGTCGGCCTTGGTGACCAGCGGACTGGGACTCTGGAGGTCGAAGCTCTTGATCTCGAGATGCAGCTTGGCCGACTCCTTTTGCAGCGACGCCGCGAGCCGAGCGTCCCCGCAGCCTAGATCGGCAATGGTGCATGTCCCCGCCGTGCGAGGCAGAGCCATCTTGGAGCGTTGGGAGGGCGGAGGGCCCGGACGGCCCTTCATCGGGGGACGGACTTTGGCCCGGCTGCGGATATCGGACAGGAAGCTGTCGACGGGGTTTTCCGGCCAGACCTTGACCTGCCGCCGGAAGCCGTCGTGGTACTCGTCGAACATCTCGGGCGATTCCTGGAACAGGTCGAATGCTTCCGCCGATGGCTTGGTGTAGAGCGTCTCGTTGAGATGTCGGAAGCGCGCCGAGATGAGCTTCTCGCGCATCGAGGCCTGGAGGGGGGTGAGCTTGGGGGCTGCTGCTGAGGGCTGCGGCAGCGACGAGTGCGCACCGCTGTCTTGCTTCTTCTTGCTGGGCTGTTTGGAGTCCAGCTTCTCCTCGCCCGGAGCGGAAGCCTCTTCTTCTTCTTCTTGTTGCTGATTGTTCGGGCTCTTCTGCTTGCCATGGTGCTCCTCTCTTGTCCTGTCCTTGCCTTGGGCGTGATTGTCCTGTTCCCTCGATGATGCCTCGCTCGTCTTGCTCTTGCTCTTGCTCTTGTTCTTGTTATTACTCTTGCTCTTGTTCTTGTCGTTGACCTTGTCCTTCTGGCTCTCTGCCCGAGTCGTAGATTTGTCCTCTTCCTTCTTCACGCGCTTCGCCGGAGCGGCTTCACCACCAGCACCCGCCTTGCCGTTCCCGGGCTGGGCCTTCTTCCCCGTCACGTTGCCCTTGGGCGGGTTGCCCCGGCCCTCCACCACACTCTCATACAGGTCGACGACGTTGTCAGCCGTGACATGCTGGGACTCTGTGCCAGGGCCGCCGTTGTTCCTCTTGCGCTTCCTCGATTTCGACGCAGCGGATGCTCCGCCGTCGGCTTTGGCTGACGCTGTCTCGGGTTTCAGTGCCTCTGCTGACACGGACCAGCCTGGGACCGCGAACATGTTGTGGAATTCTCTATGCTTTCAAGCGACAGCTTCTTTGCTAAGGCGAGGAGGGGCGGAGGAGATGGGGAGGGGAATAAATTGGGAGGAAAAAGACACAAAAAAAGGAAAAAAAAAAAAAGGTTAGACAACAATTACGACTGTACTGAGCGTCTGTCGATTTGTGCTGGCAGTTCTCACGTCGATAAAAAAAAAACAATGCAAAGGCACTGAGCGCAGTTACTTGATTAATTTGCTTGCCGTTTCATTATTTCCCTTCCTTCTGTCTTTTTTTTGCTGCATCTTCTCAAGGAAATTTTATTATGGGTCGCACGCAGCCTCATCGGACCTAAATGGTCCGTGCACGGGTTCTTATCGTGAGTAGTGGGCCAGTTTAAAACGGACAGGAATTACCTTATTTTACGGAGTCCCGACTCCGTTCCCCCGAGATATCTCAAGCAGAGTTACCTCAACTCCTTCTGTCACTTGAGTCCAACTCCAAACCCACTCTCAACTACCGATCTTCCGACCTACGCACCGACTCGGCCAAAGACTTGCTTTTCGACAAGTTCTCGTCTTTGAATGCCGTGGAAGCTAGAGAAAGTATGGCTGTGCAAGTTTTCCTTCGGCGGTGTGTCAGAAAAAAAAATAGGACCGTCTCACCAACAAGCGACCCCCAACAAGGTACAATTGTCCGCACAGGAAAGTCGTCGATCGACTTGACAAGTGCACGTCACAAGAACTAGTACCGCATCTCAGTGCACATGTAACACGAGACCCAGAAACAACATCGTGCCAGATCCCCCATAATTCAGATCGACGGACAAGTGCCTCCGAATGCTGCCTCCGCCAGAAAAGCCCTCTCGGCCTGCGGCATGGGCGGCGAGCCAGACCTCTGGAATTCGTTATGTTTCACCAGCTGATTGCTTTGGACGGGGGAAGACGCGGGCTGAAACTGGCACGAATTTTCCATGCGAGAGCGGCTTTTTTTCTTTTTCAGCAGCCGTTGATGGTCGGACCCTGCATCCATCTCCCATGGCATGTTTGTACACTGATATGTACATTTTACATTTCGCGGAGTACATCCTTGGCTTCCCGTTGGCCATTTATTCTCCTCCTCCTGTGTCTCGCTAATTGAGACGTCAGGCAGGCGCATTGCTCTGTGGCAACTAGAACGGGGCTCGGATACTCGCATCCAATGTCCCATTTCATGTCCCATGAGATCCTGATGAAAAGCCGACATGGCACACAAACCGGGGAGGAGGGGGGCGTATCCAGAATTTTAGATTTCGACAGAGTTTGCACTCGGGACGGCAAAGATGAAAATAGGAGGCGTTCAGCAGCGCGCGTTGCACACCCTGGCATATTCGGGCCCCAGCCGTACCCGTCCTGTTGATGATGAACACCCCTTGATGCGAGGCCGCTCGCAGGAAAAGATCGCGTAGGAAATGGGTATTAGCTAGTACTTTCGATCATGATGGTGACACTGACCGAATGATCGGGTGGTGGCACCGTCGATGCTAAAGTTTTGGCAGTACCTGCACCTTCCATGTACTACTTCCATCCTTCTATTCCGCTCAAGTCTTTGGGAACGAGAAGGGAGACAAAAAAAAAAAGAGCATTTTGTTACCTGTCTGTGGCTGAACCTCTCGGGTTCAGAGAGGATGTTTCTGATTTTTGCCGACTCAGGTAGCCAAGGGATAATCGATAGTGTAGTTAGAACTGTTTCTTGGCTAGTGTTGTGGAGGACACTGAAGATTGTGTAACCACCTGTAACCATCAGAGATGATCCTGAATGTGTAATGGAAAAGAAAAAAAGGAAGTAGTTTGCTGAGATTTTTGCTATGTGCTATGTAGATAGAACTCTAGGTAGGGGCGGGCACTTTTATCTGGCTTGAGAGGGCGTGTTCTGCACAAGTCCTGTATCGTCAACTAAGGATCAATGAATGACTGACTCGAAAGTAGGCCCCCGTGTGAGCGCAGTCTTCATCTATCGCGATTTATTCAATACATTACGAGTAGTGACCAGAATCGGCTGGGTCAGTATCCATTCATAATTTGGTGCGGGTAAGCATCTGCCATATCCGTGCTCATGAGGATGTTGCTGTTGCTTTACGCCAATGGAACCAAACCACCCAAGGAGTCAAGAAAGACGGTTTTTTTTTACGTGGCAAATGCCACTTCGAGCATTAGAGCGTAAACGCGGTCAATATTTCCCTTTTCAAGAACATTGAACGATCAATGATGCTCGCTATGATGATTGATCTCCGACATTCTGTAAATGGTCCTTAAATAGAGCTCGCTGTCGCAATATAGATATACTGAGCAACCTGCTCTGGTCCAGTCTTCTTGGTCCAAGACCAAAAAAAAAAAAGAAAAGAGAGAGAGAGAGAGAGAGAGGTCCAGTACGACAATTGCACGGCAAATCAAGCGCAGCATTGTGCTGCTCTCATTGAGACAAGCTTGGCAAATCAACAGCACGAAATTGGCCCTGATTGTCGGTACTACGTCGTACGTAGTGCGTTTTCCAGGTGGAGTCTCATGATCCAGATTGATGACTCTGTTCGTTCATCCAAAACGGTTTTTTTTTCTTTTTTTTTTCTTTGGCGCGGAGGTGCAGGACGGACGAAGAGGAGAAGGAGAGAGGGGAGTAGGAGATTGGATGTGGCGCATGGCTTCGCGGCCGAACGGAGACGAAATGGCTGTGGAATGAGAGGGGCATTCAAGACATGTCCCTGGTCTGTGTGGAAAGAACTGAAAGGCTTTCGGAATAAAATCCTGACCTTCAAAATCTCGATGAACTTTGTATGAGCAAAGAGAGGTCGAGCCTTTGACCGGGAGCCGGATTCTCGTAGACGGAGGGGGGCTGTGGGCTGTAAAAGTCGTCGATTGTTTGCGCGCGTGCAGATGCACCCATGGCATCTGTGTGGCATCCCATGTTCAGGCAGCACGTCACATCGATGTGTCTGCATGGAACAGCCTGATTTGTGTCTGGCATTGACGCCAGGGGCTCGAGTCCTCATGCGAGACGGCCGAAAATATCTTTGTGCTCATTATTGCTTGCCCGCTGGCCGTGGCCATGGTGGAAAGTTTGCTTCAATTTTGGGGACGGCGGGGCTCGAGTTGTTTTGTCTGGCTGGCGTGGATGATCTGAGTGGGGCCTGCAAGTCAAGTCGTTGGGTGGACCGTGGGTTGGTTGGAACTTGAGGGGAAGGAGGGGAGGGGGAGGGGGAGGGGTGGAAGGGCCGCGCTTGTTCCCTGAGGGATCAACGGAGTATGTGCATACAAGCAGAGGAAGTACATATTTGTTACTCACGAAGCTTGGGTTGCATGCCGGCATCTTACATGTGTATTTTCTTAGCATCTGAGCCGTAGATGATGAATCTCGTCATCACGCGGATCTGCCACGGTCGGCTCTTGCCCTCCTGTGCTGACTGCCGAGCACAGAGGGACTTGGCAGAAACCTGCCTAGTAGGTAAGTACCTACCTAGTACCTAGGTACCTAGAGGGCTTTCTCCTCCAGTGCTCCTTCCTGCCTGTCTACTAGTGCCCGCTGCCCGCTGCCCACGGTAGTTAAAACCGACGACGTCCGGGACCATTTGATTTTGAACATCCAAAGGTCAACCAACTGGTGCTGTGATTGACGTCCGATCCAACAGACCATGGACTGACAACTCATGCTAAACACTTTGTTCCAGAATCTTGTTGCTGTCCGCAACACAAGTTGCGTCGATAAACGGCCATGCATTCCCGTCTCCTATGCGATCATCAAGTAAATCGTCATCGCGCACTCTCCCCTGACGACTTTCTCCATCGATCGACTGCAAATAGAACGGATTTGGACCGCGTCATTCCAAACCAACAAAAGGAGCCTGGAAACAAATAGTTCATTCGGCCCTGGACAAAAAGGCCTCGTGATACGACGCGTGCTGTTACTGGGTAAGAATCCATGCGAGCCCCCATACTTGGATTGTCCATGATTCAGTTCAACACGGGAGGCACATCAAGTCGCAGCACCATGGCTTGTATCGTGTACATACATATGTATTTCTGGGCTGACCACTCTTTTCTGCTGGGCGTTCTTCCGTGCTTTTGTCTCACAGGTTTTCATATGGGAGTCACATCGGCAGTCTTCTCGCAGGTTTCTCGGCGTCCATGTGCCGAGCGATGCGAGCATAACGCGTTAGACATTAGACTGCCATTGGCAAAATCGGATACCTCAACAGCATGATACCTTCGAATCGACATCGCACGGCTTTCGTTTACATGGCGCCGTGTCAACTTGCCAGTCCAATGGGATCACTGACCTTGGCAAGGAACTTGAGGTACACAAGGTTGGGCTAAGGGATGACGAACGAGCTCATGCATGGTGCTTGTCTCTCTCTGACTTGCCATAAGCCCCTGTCATTGTTCACTTTCTATCCCTGGCGAGAGCAGCGCCTCCCCCCTCTACCTGCGCCCCCCCGGCCCTCCTTTCCCACAGTCCCCTGCTTAAGCTGTGTACCAGTTGGGAAGTAGGGTGTCAGTCAAGCGCAACCCGGTGTGGAGTACTCGGGAGCCTTGCGCGAGATTTATGTTGTGCAAATACTGTACATTATATGGGAATTATATGCGAACGCTGACGCTAACGGCACGCAGCTCATGATTGTCATGGTTGCAGTTGTTGGTCTGAGCGGAGCATGACTGACCTTGAACCTGGCTGCGACAACGGGCGGCGAGTCGGCAAACCTGCGCGTTCTCAGACTGCGAATTTAACTGGTGAAATTAAGCAGGAAAAAAAAAAGACGATGTTTGTGCATGAAGATGAATTGACCATGGGTATCGCCAGACTCCACTCCCATCAATTGGCACTTGACAGCTCTCTAGCACGGAGAGGCGCTCAGACATGGAACTGGTGCTTGCGATGTGCCACGAGAGAGATGACTGAGATAACCAGATGCCAGAGATGGATGGGTGGACGATAATCGATGGCATGAGATGGCATGAGATGGAGACCAGAGGAAGGGGGGAAGGCAAGGCACCCCTGGCAAGCTCAAGCCAGACGGTACGGTACGGTACGGCTTTGATGGCGTGTGAACGGCGCATGGATGTACCACGGAGGTGCGGAGCAGCAGAGCCGCGGCCTGGGCCCAGTTTGGGGCCGCAGGCCCCCTGTCAGATATGCGGTGTCGGTGTTGTGCGATTGATTGAAATGGCACTGCGTGGGTGTTGTCGTCGTCGTCGTAGTCTGTTCGTCTGTTCGTCTGTTCGTCTGTTCGTCTGGTCGTCTGGTGTGGTCGTTTGCGTACCTAATAGTAGTCGTCTAGTCGAGCGGGCTACATACCTACCTACCTACATATGTACATGCCTACTTGGGTACCTACCTACACAGCACATGGGACCAGAGATGTATGGTCCGGTAGCCCGGTGCTGGTCCGCTGTTGTACGCGGCCATGCACTGCAGTGACAGTGCCATTGGGTCCATCGAGTCCACATGCAATTGCCAGACCGAACCCGGCCGGGGTTAGCAGACTCCTGATGTCTACCCACAAAGTGAATGGTATTAGTACTCTACTTCGTGGGCAATGTCTGGACGTTGATAAGTAAGTATCTGCTAGGTACTTGGTCAAGAGGTAGGTACCTAGCACTTGGCACTCGAGTTGGCGCCGTTAGCGGGTTATCCAACTGGTTGGCTGCCGCCCTCTAGTTCAACGTTGGCCCCTGCTGCGCGGTCTGGTCCGCCAGTGCGTCCCTGCGTGCCATCAGAGACTAAGTTCAGACTGGCGGCGTCTTCCTGGCACAGCGGGCTCAGGCAATTCTTAGAACGCCTGCTCGGCCTGTGCTGCCTGTTCGCAAATGTCCGCAACGAAGTGCGCATAATTGCGCACAACTGCGCACAACTGCCCGCGACTGCCCGCGACTGCCCGCAACTGCCCACAACTGCCCACAACTAAGTAGGTAGGTACCCACAAGTTTTCAACCGCCCACACGCGCCTCGGCGCAACCCCTACCCCGAAGAAAGTACTTGCTAGGTACTTGCTGTACCTACTCAGGTACTTAGAGACACCAGACCATTTTAATTTATTAGGTTCATGACCAGCCACATCGGCCGCCTCGTGTGCCATGCCATGCCATGCCATGCCATCGCCCTCATCGCCCTCATTTTCCTCAAATGCTGCGCCAACTCCTGTCGTAGCTTGATTCGCAGTGGTCGACACTCGCAGCTTGGGTCTACAGCCCCATCCGGACCCGCGTCCGTTTCCTGTCCATGATTCCTCAGCATATGCCATAAAACCACGCAAACGTCTGTCAGGTCCAGTCTTGCCGAATCAACATTGTTCTTTAACCTGAACAACAGCCGGCCAACACCACTCTCATCTGCTCTTGCATGAGGCTGATGCAAGTTCTCCGTTCACCAAGACGATAGGTGTGCTTTGACATCAACACTTCACCATGCCATTGGACGCCGTGCATTCTCTCAGCATTACAGCCACGCTCAATCCGAAAGATTGGACGCTCTGCCGCTTGCCATATATCTAAACCGCGTGCCACCTTCCCACTGATAGCACCTGCGAGGGAAGAAAGAGGCACCTCCTACCTCGGCACGCCAAGCGCAGCTGGCCATGCTTCTTTTTTTTTTTTTCCCCAGCCCTATTGACTGACCATCCTCATGATATATGGCACGTACTTCAATCGCCTTCGAAGCTCCTTCTTTCTGATATTACGCTGCAAGACATCTCCATCTTTCGGGGACCTACAGCCCTTCTGTCCATTTGCTTTGGGGTTACACAAACTACGTTTCACGCTTTCCAGCGGTTCTTTTCATCGAAGCTCAAGCCCTCCTAGCTTCTTGTACCTTCTTTGATCTCCTAACATTTCCTCTCCTTCCGTTTTTCCTTTGCTGGCTCAGTATATACGCGAGTCCTTGTTTGTGTTCCCTAATCGAAAGAAAAAGGGAAAAAATAAAATAAAAACAACAACAAAACCTCGTCGTCTCCGCCAGCCAGACCTGTTTACTTACTCAACTCGAAGCTCAAACCGCCTTGGAAGATTGAATCGTGTACATGGGCAAAGTCTCTCCGGAGAATTGACGGAAACAAGAAGCCTTCCTAGGAAAGTATTTACCGCCTTTATGGAGACTCGCACCATGTAAGAGTATACACGGTGGCACATTCTGCATTCCATCAAACTCCTTTTCGACCTTTTTCGTTTTTATACTGCAAGCCTTTTTTCATAGTGGCATAATGCAGTCCGACGGCAGGCAACCTCAGCCAGGTTCTGCTGCAAGTCAACAGCTCAGCGTTAGTACCGAGGATGACGGAAAGGGAAAGAAACCCGCGGTCAAGAAAAGAACGAAGACCGGCTGCTTGAGTAAGAAAACACCATTTGAAAATTTTGTCTTTTCTTCTTTTTTTTTTTGGGAGCAATCCTGCACTTTTTTTCTTTCTTTGGCTCAGACTGACCAACCAATGTTGCCAGCATGCCGGAAGCGGCGTATCAAATGTGACGAAACTAAACCGAGGTGCAAGAATTGCATCAAATCAAAACGCCCGTGTGAAGGATACACCCAGCGGGTAGTCTTCAAGGACCCGGCCAACCCGGGAACGCATCATAGCCATTTCGGACCAGCAGTGTATCCGCCTGGGTCCCGGAATCATGGCGGTGTCATGGGGCACCACTCGAATCAAAACTCGACTCAAGCCTCGTTACAACCTATAGCTCCTCGACCGGCGCCTTTTAACTCAGCTTATAGACAGCCTCTTTCATTTTCCATTCAGTGTGCGCAGTCCCTTCAACCATCACAGTCGCCTTTTATCTCGAACCAGGGGTCCATACCCATGCCAAACCCTCTTCTAGGACCAGATGCTTCTTTCAAACATCATTACTATGCGAAAGCTTCACGAGAAACAGGGTCTTCTGGTCTGAATGGGAATGACCGATCTTCCAATGGCGACGGATTTGACGATTGTTTTGACTATGACCTGTCACAATCTGATTTCTCTCGACGAGACAGCTCAACATTGTTCGATGAGGAAGATGAGGTACTAATGGATGAGTCTGATGACGAACGACCTGATCCGAAGTCTCTCAGTTCGCGTTACTACGGGGATCTTTTGAGTCCATACGCCCGAGACGGCACAGAAGCTAGAACTTTCTCGGCATTCGCACACAATTATGCCCTTTCGGAGTATATGGACTACGCGTATACCTCCGAACTGCGGCGACATGATATGCAGACTATTTTCATGCATTTTGTCAATGTGACCGGGCCCACCATGTCGTTGTATGAAAGAGATCCCGGCTCACTTGCGTCGGGAGCCAGGTTCGATGGAGATGCCACTCTAGATAATAACTTGTGGAGCCGTAAGTTTATTCTCCCTCTCTCTTTCTTCCTCAGAGATTACGTCTCTAGGAACTATTGAACTTGGGTTTGCTAATGGCTTCAACAAAAAAAAAAAAATAGACACGTTTCCACTGCTGTCCTTCCACCATCCTGGTCTTTTTCATGCCATAATGGCAGTCGCAAGTCTTCAAATTGCCACGCTGCAGAACACGCCCGCAACTGCAGCCCTGCGTCATTACCACTGTTCTATTCGTCGAAATGCGAGAAATGTGAGCACACCGGTGCGCAATACTAAACCAACCACTGTCGCAACGACCTTGATGTTGGCCTATTTCGAAGTGTGGTCATCCGACCACACCAAGTGGTGCAATCATCTCTTGGGCGGCAGACTCCTGTTCAAACAAATTCCCCTCCGGCAAATGTCACGAATATGCCTTCCAGTAAAACGCATGAGGCACTTTCCCAGTCCACTACCCGAACCAAAAACGATTGGTCCCAAAAGGGATCCTACGGACCTCGATTATAGCCTTCTGAGCTCCATAACCGGTCATCGAGTAGCCGCTGAGGACTATGGGCTACAGGATGGACAACTCTTGGACGAAGAGTGTTTATGGACCACCGACAAGGATATCGAGAATTATGATATCCTGCGAGACCTTTTCTGGTGGTATGCTAAAATGGATGTCTACCAGAGCATGCTTGGAGGAACGAAGCTCTTGTAAGAACACCAATCAGCATTGAGGGAATTTGAAGCTGACAAGGCCTTAGCATGGAGTATGAAGAATGGACACAATGTCCCCCCCGAGCGCCGCTATCGAGTATTAGCGCTATGTAAGACGCCGATGCATCGCAGACATCCCATACATCCGATATGGATAAGCCTCCTTGCTTCCTTCCTTTCTTCCCCCCTTTTCGTATGGTTTTTTTTTTACGACTGTGCAGATTACTGACGGCTTGTCATGTCAGCTATGGAACCTACGATCATCTCATTCTACTGTTGGGGCGGTTGGCAAGCTTTGCGTCAAAAGACCTGTCCAGAAAGAGAAAGGCGTTTCGGTCAAAGGGCGGCGGATCCTTTAAAGGGGGATCTTCTCCCTCGCAATTTCCAGGAATAGTACCTACTCTGGGCAGATTTCACGCCCCGATGGGTTTCGCTGCTTCCATATCGTATTCCGATGAATCAGACTCGCCTGGGGACTCAGCAAGCCCCGAGAGCAATGAAATGGCAGAACAAGAATGGGAAAGCATTCGCCAGGCGTTTGAGACGTTTGAAAATCATTTGGACTCACGGTTCAAGCATCTGAACAGCGAATATGCAGATCGAAAAGACACTCCCTTTGGCACTGCCCTGCAGTACCGTACTTATTCGGTAGCTGGGATATGGATGAACTACTATATGGGCCTTATTCATCTTTACAGAAGCCGGCCTAATATGCCTCCAGCAGCTATGCAGGCAGCTGGAATGGCAGCGCCATCAACTGCTGGATACGCTATTCAAATCGGACGAATTGCAGCGGGGCTCACGGATGACTTGTCCAATAAGAAGGACATCAGCACTACTCTCGCGGCGGCACTTATTGAAAGCTCTTTCTGCTTATTTGTAGCAGCAGTTCAGGTAAGAGCTCTTTGGGGGGTTCGAGAAACGAGTTTAGTCGGCTAACTAAAGGTGCTCGGACAGCTTCAAGACAATAACCAACGTTGCTGGGTCATCCAACGTGTTTTTGAAATTGCTCGACTTACAGGGTGGCAAACAGCAAGAAAGATTGCCATAGGATGCGAGTCGGCGTGGATCAAGGTAGCGCAGCTAGGTCATGGGCCTCAGTACAGAAGGCCGCAACACTTGGATGATGTGCCCGTATCCGTGTGGATGAACCCGCGTAAACTGGATCAGAGGCTCCGAGAACTCGAAAAGACGGAGGACACAAGACTCGTCCTTCGCCAATCAGAGCAGACCAACTTTGCTCTGGGATTACTCGGCGTTGAGACAGACTTGGAAGTGCTGGATCTTGAAGAAGACTCTTGAAACAGCAGACTGATTAGCATTTGTCATGGTGATGGACTGATTGGGCAGAGCTCGTGGAGAGTGACGGGCGATGTGATACGTTGAAAGAAGAATCTAAAAAGAGTCAACCATCTGGTTGCTCAGATCCATTGTAGGGTACCAGGCATTAATTTTTTGGTGTTGTGTATTGGGAATCTTATGTTATGGTCATTCTCCTGCAGGGAACGATGCAATTTCGCTTTGTCGACAGGCGAGGTACGAAGACAAATAGAGAGAGAGAGGAGAGAGAGAGAGAGGAGGAGAGAGAGAGAGAGAGAGAGAGAGAGAGAGAGAGTAGAAG
>AFRA01000823.1:0-17384 GCA_000223055.1 Claviceps fusiformis PRL 1980
AAAGTTATTATTTTAATAATTAAAAAGATTTTTTAAAAGTAAGTTCTTTTAAAGTATAAAATTATACTACTTTTTTATATATTAATAATATTTTAATTTAATAAGATTATTTAGTTTTAACTTTATTACTAATTATTTAATATACTAAAGATACTATAGTTAAAATTATAATTTATTTAAAGCTAAAGTTATAGAGAAACTATTACCTAAAGATATATAACTTCTTAAATAATGGGTTAACTTGAAAATGTTCAGAATTACCTCTGACCCACTGTAGCTATGGGCAGCTGTGGACAGCTATGTGGAAGCTGCTTATTGGACTGGCCGCCTCCCTAATTTCTTATAATTTGTTAGTTGGAATTAGAATTGTAGCCATAGGCAGCTATGGGTAGCTGTATGGAAGCTGCTTATTAGACCAGCCGCCTCCCTGATTCCTTATAATTTGTTAGTTAGAGTTAGGATTTTAGCTATAGGCAGCTGTGGGCAGCTGTGTGGAAGCTGCTTATTAGACCGGCCGCTTCCCTGATTCCTTATAATTTATTAGTTAGAATTAGGATTATAGCTATAGGCAGCTGTGTGGAAGCTGCTTATTAGACCGGCTGCCTCCCTAGTGGCTAGCTGCGCGCAGGTGTAAGTAATTAGAATTGTAAAAAAAAAGGGTAGAATTTATCTCTTCTTCCTTAAATTAATAATTATAAGGCTGCTTATAAATAAATTAATAGCTACAAAGCTGCTTTATAATTAGATTAACAGCTGTAAAGCTGCTTTATAATTAGATTAACAGTTATAAGGCTGCTTGTAATTAGATTAATAGCTATAAAGCTACTTTATAATTAAATTAATAGCTATCAGTAGGAAGGGAAAAAGAAAGAAAAGAAGTAGAAATTAGTCTCTTTTACCTTTATAATTAGATTAATAGCTAGTAACTATAAGACTAGTAGCTAGCAACTAGTAATTATAAGACTAGATTAGTGATTAATAGCTATAGAGTTGTTAATAGCTATAGAGCTAGATTGTTAGCTAGTATTACAAAACTAGATTAAGAATTAATAGCTGCTAGGTTAACTTAGCAGCTAGGAATTGCTAGAAAAGAGAGGAAAAAGAGGGCGAAAAATCTACAAAAATTTAGAAAAAGGTTTTATTTATAATTAGCTAAGGAATTGATTAGGGTGGGTAGCTAATAGACCTACTTTTAGCGGGGAAGGCAAGGATTATAAAAAAGAGAGAGAAAGGAAGAAAAAAAAAGAAGAAGAAAGGGGAAATTTGTAGTGTTAGTGGGCTATTGAGTTTTAGGTGCCGGTCCGTCTAGCTGTAAATTTTAAGGGTTTTCTAGCTAGCTAAGGGAAAAGCTAGAAATTATTAGATTAGATAAATCCTAGGTAAGGAAATATCCTTATAAACAACTGCTAGCAGCTGCGCTTTAGTAGGATAAATTGCAATTATAGCTACTAGTAGCTATTAATAGTTATAACTATGCAGGGGTTTTAAAACTAGTTAGTTATAATTTCTGCTAGAACACTAAGAACTAGTCCCTCCGCTAGGTCTTAGCGCACGGGCGACAGCACTATTTATAATAGGGAGAAAAAGAATAGCACCCCCTAACTAGCTAAGTTAGGGGCCGTTAGCAGCTATTAGTAGCTGCAAGCTAGTGTAATTATAAGGTTATTAGCTAGCTAGCGGTTGTTAGAAGGAAGAAAAAGGAAGAAAAAGAAGAAAAGAGAATAATAGGGATTTAAGTTATTAAAATAATAGTCTAGCACTAAAGCTAATAATAGGGATCTAAGTTATTAAAATAACGGTCTAGCACTAAAGCTAATAATAGGGATTTAAGTCATTAGAATAACAGTCTAGCACTAAAGCTAATAATAGAAAAATTTAGAATATTAAATAAAATATATTATAATTTAAGGCCTAATACCTAGCTTATAGCTACTAATAGCTATAAGCGAGCTTTAAGTAGTAAACCTTTTAAAGGGTTAAGTGTAGGTTATCTTTCTATCTAAAAATTTAGTAATTTATATTGCTTATATACTAGATAGAAGTCACGTGCCTGCAGTTACTAACAGCCGTTAGCTATATGCGCGGCTGTGCGCAGCTGTTAAAAATACAGGGACGGGGGACTTTCCCCCTAACACAGTAGTAAGCTAAGTATTATTAATACCTTTAATATTAGCTATATTATAACCCCTAAGCTATAAGCTTACTTTATAGTTACAGCGCCCTCTATATAGATAGGACTTATAAAAGCCTAACTAACATACTTATATATAAAGGTAATACTTA
This sequence comes from Claviceps fusiformis PRL 1980, assembly GCA_000223055.1. Taxonomy (NCBI): domain Eukaryota; kingdom Fungi; phylum Ascomycota; class Sordariomycetes; order Hypocreales; family Clavicipitaceae; genus Claviceps; species Claviceps fusiformis. The sequence continues at coordinate 2,284 of AFRA01000823.1, forward strand.
TAAAAGCCTTTAAAACTACTTATTAAACTTATATATAGCATTTACTATAAACTCTTATATATTCTTTAAAAATATAGCTAAAGTAATATATACTAATAGCTACCTTATTAATAATATAAGGTATTAGTAAATATAATATATTACTATTAATAGCTTTAAAAACTTCAAAGAGTATACTTAAATTAAATTTATAAAGTAGCTTAAAATAAAAATTATTAATAAAAATATATATTACTTAAAAGCTATTAAGGTATTAATAAATCTTTAATAGAATAATAAAATATTATTTTAAACTTTTTTAAAAATAAATTAATATTAAAACTAAGCTTTTTAAGTTTATTTTAAAATACCTTTAAATTTATATATTTTTAATAGCGTTAATTTTATTTTTTAAAAGTAAATATTAAGCTAAAAGTTTTTTTTAAAGCAAAAATTACCTTTAAAAGTAAAGCTAAAAAATAAAAGTTATTAATAAAAAAACTTTAAATAATTAAGAACATTTAAGCTTAATAAAGTATAAGTAATAAAGATTATATTCTTGAGTAATAAGCTAAAAGTAATATAATTATAGCTTTTTAAGTAATAAAGACTTTAATAATATTTAATATTATAAATATTAAAAAAGTAAATATATTATTTTTAAGTATTTTAAACTAAATTATATTATTTATAAAAGTAATAAAGATTTTATAAATTAATATTAATGATATTATAAAAACTTAATACTTTAAAACTTAAATATAAATTTAATTTTCATTAATTTTAATAAGCTATAAATTTATATACCTTTTATAATAAATACCTTTTATAAAATAAATACCTTAATTATTAATAAAGTAAAAAAATATGAAAAAATATATAATAAAATAAAAATAAAGGTATTTATATAGTAAAATTATTATTTAATAGCTACAAAGATATTATTTAATTTAAAAGTAAAAAGATTTATAATTTATTTAATAATACTAAATAAAATATATTAAGTAAATATAAACATAAATATTATATTATTATTTAATACATTAAGTAAAGCACTTAATTATAAAAATATATTAAATAAGTTAGTTAATTTAATTTAATTTAATACACTAGTTGGGCTGTTAGCCCAATTCTAGTACCACTGCTACTAAGACTATATAGGAAAAACCTTAGTATAGGGGGGAAAACCTATATACAGCCTTTGTTTAAGTTCTGCAGTGGAGCTATAGTGGCTCTATGCTAGTTCTAACTATAGAAAGAGATGCACTACTAGCTAAACTTAACTAGTATTATAGGAGAGTGTATAGTATAGAATAGGAAGTAAACTAGGTTAGTAAAGGTATAGTAGTGCTATAGGATACCCTTAGGGGTAGTCTATATATTATAGTAAGTTGCCTTAAGCACTTAGTCTATCTTCTATACTAGTTCTTATCTAATTCCCTTAAGCTACTACCTCCTTACCTAAAACCTTTCTCTAGCTTCTATATCTTTATAGTATTAGTTATACTAGCTAGTAGCTAGCTATTACTAAACTAGCTATTAGTTAACTATTAGTTATATAATAAAAAGAAAGAGATATATATACCCTCTTTCCCTTATCCCTAACCTCTTCTCTTTTTTCTTCCTTCTTTATTTATTATCTTTATTATAAGTATACTTCTATTTTTATTTTTATAGTAGCACTACTTTATTATTACTCTTAACTAACTATAATATTATTAAAAATACTACCTACCCTTATAAATAAATTAATTATTATACTTAGGGTAAGTACTATTCCCTTCTTAATACACTACTACTACTAATCTACCTATAGCTAGGCTAATTATAGGCCTAGCCCTATAAGGCTTACTTAATATAAGCTAAAAACATTAAAAAATAGTGCTATAGCACTAAAGGTTAGTACCCCTTTCTAATTTAAGCTATTATTATTATTAATTTAAGTAGGTATTAGTAGTATATACTTTAAGTATATAAAAGTAAAAAAAACTTATTTAAGTATAAGTATTATATTCCCTATCTATATTAATAGCTTAGTAGTAGCTAATTAGTTCTATAGCTAAATCTAAATATTATATTATATTAGAAGGCTATTAAGTAAGTAATAAATATATAAAACCTTTATACCTTTAAGAAGCCTATTAATATAAGTATAAGGCAGTATAGCTATAGTTTAGCTATAATATTAGTGTAGTATTAACTTATAAGTAGGCTAAGGAGTATAATACTATTTAGAAAAAGGTAGTATAGCTTATAAAGTAGATAGGCTTATTTACTAATATAGTAGTATAGGCTACTAATAATACTATAGTAATCTTAGCTTTAACTTTAGTTAAAGGTAAGATACTACTATAGGCCTACTATATTACTAATATACTAAAGAAGTAAAATAATATTTTAAAAGAGATTTTATAAAAGGTTTATAAGCTTAGTATAGTAGCTATATAAAGCTATATAGTAATAGAGGTAGAGGATAACCTAAAGAAGGAGAGAGGGGGGGAGGGGGGGGGTAATAGGGTATAGGCCTAGGGCTAGCATAGGAGCATTATACCTGTTTTTTATTATCTCTTAAGCTACTGTTTTTTATATATTAATAAATATAAGTTATATATTATAATAATATATTTTAGCTATAATATCTATATAGTTCCCTAGCGTTTCTATGCCTATACTACGCTAAGTGCCTCTTTTTATTAGTTTTTTAGTATCTTTAGCCTATTATTCTTAAAGACTTTTAATAAGTTAGAATTAAGGAATATGCCCTATTAATATAAGCTATTTTATAAGTATAGTTACTAGCCTATTATATTTTAATGCCTCCCTAACTTTATATTAGTTATATATTAGGTGTATATTAGTGTTAATAAGGTAGAGGTAATTAAAATTCTTATAAGATAGTAAAATATAATAATAGTTCTTATTATTAGCCTAGTAGCTATATATTAGTAAATCTACTTTAGAAATATATTAATAAAAAAGGAAGGTATTAAGCCTAATTTATTCTATATATATTTATATAAGCACTATAGATTTATACTTAGTAAGGCTTAAGTAAAGGTAAATAACTTTAGTAGTAAAGGTAAAGTTAGGGTTAAGCCTTATTACTATATAGTTAATATAAGTCTAGTATGCCTATATAATAGCTTACTCTTAGTATTAGTAGTTTTTTTATTTTAAAGTAAGCGCTTTAATTAGAGAGAGCTTTAGTAAGTAATTATAAGGTTAGTTTAAAAATAGTATATAGTTTAAGTAGTTATTTAGGGGTAGTAGGTAGCTATGCCTTTAGTATATTAGTGTATATCTAAGTTAAGCTACTATTATAGCGTAGGCACTATAAATATACTTAGCTATTCTATTAGCTTTTATTTATTAGTAAAAGTAAAGTAAATAAAAGTTAAGGTAAAGGTTAATTAAAGCTATAGCTACCTTAGTTTTAACTAGGGTATATAGTATAGCCTTAAATATATTAGTTACTATTCTTAAGCACTTAGTTTATTTAAAAATAAATACCTTAGCTATACCCTTTACTTTACTACTAACTTTAGTAGAGGTATAGTATAATCCTATACTATATATAATTATACTTTAAATAACCTATATATATAGGAGTTATATATTATATAATAAGTATCCTTAAGTTAAAGCTACTAGTAATATAAGTATAAGCTATTACTATACTAGTTTTAACTTAATTTAACTTTAGTATACTTTTTAGTAAAGCTTATAATAAACCTATACTTTAAGAAAGTAAGTAGATTAAATTAGTTATATTATATTAATACTAAGTTAGACTAGTAATATTATTACTATACACTACCTAATAAAGTATATAAGTTTACTCTTCTCTAAATTAAACTTAAAACCTAATTCTTAGAACTATTTTTAGTAAATTACTTAAGTAACCTTAAGGTAATTTTATATTTCCTTTACTATATACCTATATATAAGTATATTTATATTATTAAAGAAGCTTATTATAAGTATAGAATATACTACTTAGAGCTTAGTATATAAAGGGGTAATATAGAGTAGGAAGAGAATAAGGGAAATTAAGGACCCTTATAATATACCTATAGTTATAGGTAAGGGGTTAGTGGATTTACTATTAAAATAAAGGTTAGTAGTATATTTAGTAGTAAAGGAGTAGGTTTATACTACTATTTATATAAGGATCCTAATAGCTATAAGGGTATAAGTTAGTTTTTTATAATAAATAGTATTAAAGGCTACTAATATATTTAGTTAGAGCAGTAATATAATACTACTATAATATTACACTATATATACTAATTCTATTAAAATACTTAGTATAACTTCTATTAACCTATTTACTTTATTACCTATTTATAGGTTAGGTAGTATGCTGCTTAATTTAGCTATAAGGGTAAGCTAACTTACTATTACTACCTTTATTACTTTACTAATAATACTAAAAAGTAAGATAAAGCACTAAGCCTTTACTCTATACTACTTTATTAAAGTCTTACTTAGCTTATAAAAAATAACTACTTTTACTTACTAAAATAAAGCTAGGTAGTAGCTAATATAGTAATATATATTAAGTAGGTAGGTAAGGGTCCTAGCTAGTAGCTTACTATATACTTTAAGGTAATTAGCTAGAAGTTTATTTAATTTTAGTGCCTTTTAGCTAGCTAAGCTTTTAATAATACTATAGATTTTATTAGTATTAAAGTAGTTTTTTAATAAAAACATTATAGTATTAAGGTAATTATTAAGATTCTTTAGTATATTATTAAGTTAAGCTTAAAAAGAAGGGAAAAAGTAGTTAGCTAGTATAGCTACTTTCTTTTAGTATAACTTAGTAGTTATAGTATTTATATCTTTACTTTAAATAAGATTTAGAATTTACTATTATTCTAGTAATAGTTTACTATAAAGCTATACTTAGTGTTTAAGTTTCTATAGGCTTTCTTTATAAGTAGTAGCTACCTTAATAGTAAAGCGCTAAAAACTATACCTTTTATTACTAATAGTTTAGTACTATATCTAAGCTATATTAGTAGTAAGTTACTAGTTTTCCTTAGTATAAGATATTTACTATTACTTTAACGCTCTCTTTATATTCTAAATAGCTTTTTTAGTATAGTAATTCTACTATAAATTTAGCTTAGGGCTACCTTAGGGTTCCCTTAAAACTACTAAATCTATAATAAATTAAAGCTTAGCTAATATTTATTCTATATAGCTATTAATTTCTATAGGTATTTAAAGTAAAGGTTTAGTAAGGTTATAATAAAACTATATTACTACCTTAGCTATTATAAGGTTATCTTCTATATATAGCTATTTAAAATAAAGTAGGCAGTTACTATATAGCTTTAAGCTAGTGCTAATATAAATAAGCTATAGAATATAGTTAAATCTAATAAGGTTTAGTCCCCCTATAAATTTAGCTTCTATATTATAGGTAACCTAAGTATAGTTAATAATGCTATTTTTTTTATTCTATATTCTTTAAGTTACTTTACTCTATAGTATTATAAGTTTAAGCTATTATTATATTACTAATACTAAGAGTGTGTTACTCTTTATTAAGGTTTAGCTATAATAATTCTAAAGTAAGTAGTATTAGTTAAAGTCTTTTATAAAAACACTATAGTTTAAAGGTAAGGCTACTATAAAGTTAATAAAGGGTAATATTTAATTAGGTTTATAAGTTAGGGAATATATTAAGTAGATATAATATCCTACTAATATTATTAAGTATTAGTCCTTACCTATATATATTAACTATACCCTAAACTTATACTAGTAGTTTATATAAATTATAGTATAGCTACTTTAAGTAGTAAGTTAAAAGTAGCTAAGGCTAGGGTTAGGTAGTTTACTATTTATAGTTCTTAGCTTTTATATTACTATTATATTAGCTTTAGGTTAGGACTCTAGCGCTAGATATATAAAGTAGGTTTTCTTTTATATATTTTAGTATATAACCTTTATTATATACTCTATATAGTATATTAAATTAGGCTTAGCTTATTTAGTGCTATAGTGGCTATAGGTTATTAACTTAGAAAGGCCTCTATAGTAGCTTATAACTATTATATTAATTCTAGTTAAGTATTAGGGAGGTAGGTATATAGTTTACTAACTTACTTCTATAGTAAAGCTTTCTATAATAATAGGTTACTTATATCTCTTTTTTAGCTATAACTAAATACCTCTATTTAACTATTTTTCTTTAATATTAAAAGTTTAGTAAAGGCTAGGGGCTATACTAGGTATATAGTATATATATAGTTTTATTATTTATTTATAATATTATATATATAAGACTATATAGGGTAAGGTCCTAAGCAGTTAATATAGTGTTCCTATATAGCTCCTAATAGCACTAAGTATAATTATTTACCCTCCTTATACTAACTAAATACATAGCAGCTATACTATAAAGGTAATATATAGTATGTGGCTATATAGCTAAATTTAAAGCATTTAAAGTATTATTAGGGATAAATAGTATTATTATAAGGCTTAGCCTTAAATATCTTAGCTTTATAAATAATTCTAGTGTAGTATAGCCTATTTACTATATTAACTTTATTAATAGTAATAATTAAGGGGGATTAAGTTATAGTACTATATAGCTTTTATACTATAACCTTTACTAAACCCTATTTATTAGCTATAATTATATTTTAAAGGATATTATTCTTTCCTTAGTTTTATATATAGTATATAGGGAAGCCCTTAATAATAATACTAAATATATATTAGTTTAGTATTGCTTTTAGTCTAAAAGTAGTGCTAACCTAGGCTATATTATTAGTATAAAGCTTTACTATATTTTAAAATATAATTATAGTATTACTACTATAAAGGTAATATACTATTATAGTAGTATTAGTATTAATAGCTTAGTTAATAGCTATAATAGTTTCTTTAAGTAAGTAGTTTTATATAGCTTTAGCTATTATACTACCTTTAATAATAGTTTTATAGTAAATATAAGGTAATACTATTATTATTATAGCTTAAATTTAATAAATAAATAGTTAAGTAGTGCCTTTAGTAATAATATTAGCTTAGCTTAAAGCTATTATATTCTTAATACTAATAGCTTTCTTTACTACTTATTTAATAACTTCTTTTAAGTTTTTAATTATAATAAGCTTATTAAGTAATAATAAGGTTAATTTTATTAATATTTTAGTATAGATTTAAGGTATAAAAAGGCTGTATTAAGTATACATTAAAGCTATATTATTAATATAAAAAATAATATTCTATATACTTTTTAGTACTATAGTTAGTATAAGTTTAGCTATTTTATTATATTTAATAGTAAGGTAGTTTAGTATTTACTTATATATAAGTAGTAATATAAAAGTAACTTAAAGCACTATTAATATAAAGCTACCCTATTCTATAAGTAAGTAGTAGTAGCTTTATATAAAGCTATAATTTCTATTATTAATATTTATTAGTATTACCTTATTTACTATACTTATACTCTAGTACTAATATACTATTAAAGATAGGGTAAAATAGATATAGCAATTCTTTTTCTACACTTTTTAAGAGGTTTAGAGTCGGTTCTGCGTCGCTACTGCGGTGCAGGCGAATTCGCGAAAAGTTTTCATATAAGATCTTTGTTAAAGTTAATATTATTTAAAGTTAGTTAATATTATTAATAATATAAATTATAGTAAAATATATTAAGTTTACTACATTATTATCAATATATAAAAGAATATGCTTTTAAATATTAATTAAGTAAAAAACTATAAATTATAAATTTTATTAGAAAATAATAAAACTTAGTAACACTTAATAATATAAAAGTGCTTTATATTTACTAAGTATATAAAGTAAATTTATTATAAAAAGAATATAATTATATTATTAATATTAGCTTTAATATAAGTTAAGGAAATACTAAAAATTAAAAAAGGTAGAATTAATTTAGAAGTAAAAAAAGGTAATATAGTAAAACTATAGCTAAAAATATAAAATAAGTATAATAAATTATAAAGTAGTAACTTAATAAAAAAAAAGCTACTAAAATTATATAGTAACTTTATAAATTTATTTTTAAAACAGCTTATAAGCTAGCCTTTAGCTTTAAAGAGTTAAATATATATAATTAAATTAATTAATAATAAAATACTCTTTTAAGGACTTATTTATAACTTTATTAAGAAAAAGCTATAAGTTTTTTATGAATACTTAGTAAATATATAGCATAAAGGTTAAATTTAATAATTAATAAATTCTTTAAATACATTAATTTTATTTATATTAAAGAAAAAAGGTTAGCTAAAGCTATATATCAAATATTATAGCTATAAAAAAGTTATAAGAAAGAATTAAGCTTTATTATTACTAATTTTAAAGATTCTTAATTAATTCAAAGAAATAAAGGTAATAATAAAACTTAATTTAAAAGATATATATAATTAGCTATATATTTATAAAAGTAATAAATGAAAAATAGTATTTTACTATTAGTATAAATACTTTAAATATTTTATAATACCTTTTACCCTTATAAATATACTAGCTATCTTTTAACAGTATATTAAAAATATATTAAAAGACTTTATTAATACTATTTAAATTATTTATTTTAATAATATTTCAATTTATACTAATAACTTAATAATATATAAAGATTATATTAAATAAGTTTTATAAAAACTTTAAGTAGCTAAGCTTTATACTAACCTTAATAAATATAAATTTACTATAATATATATTAGTTTCTTTAGCTTTATAATAATACTTAATAAAATTTAAATAAAGCTTAAGAAAGTAGTAATAAAGTAGCTACTACCTTATAATATATTAAATATTTAATATTTCCTAGGCTTCATAGAATTTTATAAGTATTTTATTTAAAAATAAATAAAATTATTGTCTTTTTAATAAATGTATTAAAAAGTAATAATAAAAATTCTTTATAACTAAATAATAGTAAAATAATAATATTTAATTAATTTAAGTAAAAATTCTTTAAAGCTTTTATTTTAATTTACTTTAACTTAAAAGTATTACTTAAAATAAAAATAAATATATTAGCTTTTACTATTAAGGCTATTATAGCTTAGCTATAGCTAAATAGCTAATACTTAGTAGCTTATATATTATATTAACTATTTAGGCTAAAGCTAAAATATATAATACTAAATAGTAAGCTCCTTATTATTTAAAAGGCTTTTTATACTTAAAAACACTACTTAGCTTATTTAAAGCACTTTATTTAAGTTATTACTAATTACTTAAATTATAAATACCTTACTATAAAGCTAAAGCTATTTAGCTATTAAGTTAATACCTTAAATAAGCTATACCTATTTAACTTTATTGTAAAGTATTACCTAAGTAAGCTAAACCTAGTAAATAGCTTATTTTATAAACTAAATTACTTTCTAAAAAAAGTAATAACTAAAGTATATATATAATACTTATTATTATTTTTTCCTAAATTTATTATAAGTAAATAGTAAAGCTATAATATATAGTTAATAACTAATACCCTAAATATTTAAAATAAAATAGCTAAACTAATAAGCTAGCTAGTATTACTACTTATTAATATTAAGCTATAACTAAGCTATATATTAGTAATAATAAAGATAAATATAAAATATTTAGCTTAGGTTTATTTATTATAAATTAAAGAATAAGCTAAGTAAAAAAAACTAAAGAAAGTAAAGTAAGCTAAAGTAAGTATACTTTAACTTTATAATAAGTTAGAATTATAGCTAGTGCTTAATAATTAAAGCCTAAACACTAAGGTATTACTAAAGAACTAGCTTATAAATAGTATAAATATAGTATATAAAAAAATAAGTCATTAAAATAAAGTAGTTTCAAAAAATAAAACTAAAACTTCTCTTAGCTTTAAGAGATACTTAGGTTAGCTTTATTTATTATATAATAAACTTTTATTTAAAACACTTAATTATAATAAAGGTATAGTAAGTAAGGGAATAAGTAGTTAAAATAAAGAAGTTTTAAAGAATAAAACTAAACCTTTTTTTAACTTTATAAACACCTAAATTAGCTTTATATATTAAGTAATAAACTTTTATTTAAAGAGAGAACTTACTAAAAGCTTATAGTAAAGTTAGTAGCTATTAAAAAAATCTTTATTAGGTTAATCTTTAAGTAAGCTAACTATAAAAAATTAGTTACTTTAATATTTAAGTCTTTAAAGTTTATATAATTAAGAAATACTTTAGTATAATAATAATTAAAGCTACTAAATAATAATAAAGCATTAGTATTTCTAAAGAGTATTATTTAATTAATTAAGAAAAATAAACTATTATTATATAAAAACTAGGCTTATATTTTTATAAATATAAAAAGTAAAATTTTATAGCTAACTTATAATAACTTAATAATAGGCTACTAAAGAGCAAGTAAAATAATTAAATAAGTTATAAGCTAATATTTTTAGTTAAGATTAAAATAAAATATTAAAACCTATATTAATAAGTATATAAGTTATGAGCTTAATAAAATAACATTATATTAACTTTATAGTAAGCTAGTAATATTATTAATACTAAAAAAAACTATTTTAAGAAATCTTTACAACCTTTATTATTAGTTTACCCTTTATTAAAAAATTAAATAATAAAATATATAATATAATTTTAGTAGTAATAAATAGATTTTTAAAGTATATACTTTATATTACTATAACTATAAAGGTAATTAATAGTAACTTAATCACTATTTTTATTAAGAATATTTTTTAAAACTATAAGGCTTTAAAAGTATTATAAGTAATAAAGATACTATTTTTATAAATAAATTCTAAAAAACCTTTTATTACTTTTTAATAACTAAGTAGCTATTAAATACTACTTTTTACCCTTAAATAAATAGCTAAACTAAAAACATAAACTAAATCTTAAAATATTATTTATAAGCTTTAAAATATATAAAATAAACTAACTAGCTAAACTACTTAGTTTTTATATAATTTATATATAATACTAGCTATTATATAGCTTATAGCTATATACTAATAAAGTTACTATAACACTATAAGCTTTAAAGGCTAAACTTAATAATTAAGCTATTAAATATTATTGATTAGTATATAAAAGTTAAAGTAAAGGAATTATAAAGTAAGTATATTAAAATAAAGTAGCTACTAAATAGTACCTAAGCTTAGTATATTAAATACTATAATATTAAATATAAATTAATAGAATATTATATTAATAAATATATTTTATTATTTATAAAAAATATTAATTTAAAATAGCTAAGCTAAAAACTTATAGTAAAATATTTAAAACCTTATTAAATTATTGAAAGAATTAGCTATCATAGCTTAGCTTATAAACTAAAATTACCCTTAACTTTATAACTATATAATATATTTAATATTATAAGCCTTAAACCCTTTAAAGGTAACTTATACTAAGAAAAAGTAAAACTAGTATAGTTATTACTTTAAGAAAATATAGAGCTATATAAGGTAGAAGAAATAATAACCTATAAATATAAAAGTAAGTAAAGCAAATACTTAATATAGTAAAAAGGCAATAATAAGTTTTAAAACTTATAAATGCTATAAAAAGACTTTACCTTTAAGGATATAATAAAGGAATATAAATAAGGAGTATATAGCTAAATAGCTATATAGTTATAGGTATAATAAAATAAAAAAGAATATAATATATTATTTTTTAGTAAAAAAAGTAAGTTTATTTAATTAAGTAAAATTAAAATAAAAAAAAACTAAATAAAACTAAAAATAGAAAATAAGCTAGTTCTATATAGTAACTATACTACTATAGCTTATTATTATTATTCTTCTCCTTAGCTAAATTTTCTATTAAATTAAAGAAGGCCTTTAGAAATATATATAGCTGAAGAAAGTATAGTAAAGATAAAGATAAAGTTTTACTCTAAGCTAATTATAAGGGAGGCTAGCTAAAGAGCTAGTAAAAAGTTAATAATAAGTAATAAGTAAGAAAATATAAAGAAAGAAAAATAACTTATTATATAAAGGTTTTTATAAATAAACTATAGGTAGTTAAACTAATTAATAGTAATAAATAGCTAATTTATAAATATAAGCTACTATATTATTATATTTTAATAGTGCTATTACTTTAAGGTAAGCTTAAATAATAATTATACCCTTTCAATATATTTTAACGTATTTATATATTTTTATTTATTTAAGGCTAAATTTAGTATAAAAACAGTAATAAGTTAACCTTTAATAATAAGTTAATAAAGAGTTAATAAAGAATTAAAGTACGTATATTAAAATCTAAGAATACTCTAAATTATTAGTTTCTTTATTTATAAAGTAAAAGATATTTTAATAAAAATATACTTAATATATATTTTACTAAAAAGATATAATAAGTTAGTAGTAATAATTAAGTAAAGTTACTAAACAAGTAAAGGAAATTCTTTAACTTATATAATAATAACTTTTTTTTTATATTTATAGGGAGTATATTTAATACTAGCTTTTATAAAATAATAAAAAGAAAAATAACTAATTAATAAAAATAATAGCTACCTTATAGTAAGTTACTTATTATTAAAGGGGCTATATACTATAGGGATAGAAATCCTAGCTACAATATATTAAGGCTATATATTATATTTTTTTTTATTACTAATAAGGGGCTTAGGCTATAACTTTAAAGTATAAATATGAGAATTATACTATAAATATAGAAGCTTCTTTTTAGTTATAATATAAGTATAGCTATTAATAATAAGTTAAGCTATTAATCAAGTATAAGAAAAGACTTGTATTATAATAGTTATAATATTAGAGGTAGAATTAAGTTTAGTAGTAATATAATAGTAATATTTTATTAAAGAACTTTAATTTTTAAAGGCTATAATAAATTAGCTAAAAGTTAGTAGCTAAAAGGTAAAAAAGTAGCTAAAGAACTTATAAAAAGTTAATTAAAAAAAAGAGAAAAAAAAAGAAGTTATTTATAAGAGTAAAAATAAATAACAAATTAATAAAGAGTAACTAAATAAATAGAGTTAATAAGGAATTTAAGTAAAAAAAAAGAAAAAAAAAGTAATAACTTTACTAAAAGCTAGCTAAGAGAGAAAACTTATAATTAATAATAAAGTTATTAAAAAGAAAAAATTAAAAAAAGAATAAAAAAGAAAGGAGGCTTTTATAGTTATTTAGAAACTAAGGAAATAAAGCTATTATATATAAAAGTAATATTAGCTAGGTATTTAAAGCACTTAAATTAATAAATTATAGTATAGTAGTAATAGCTTAGCTACTTATTAATATCTATTAATAGCTATAGTAATAAAGTAAGCCTTTAACTTAATAATAAAACCTTAAAAAAAAAGAAAGTTAGTTATAATAAATTATTTTTTTTATAACTTAATAAATTAAAGATATTATAATAATTATATAAGAAATTAGTAGTATTACTATAGCTTATTTTTATTACTAAATAGCTTACCTTTACCTTCAAATTAATAAAATACAGGAGAACTTAATTACCCTTTAATAAAAAAAATATATTATAATAACTATATATAAAGCTAGCTATAGTATTATAGCTTTTTAAATATTTTTTTTAGCTTTAGTTAGCTTATTTATACTATTAAATTAATAAAGTAAAATAATATTAATTACTTTAATAAATTAAAGAGTAAATAAGTATAATAAAAAGAATAAAAAAAAGTAAATTAAATTACTTAATAAATATATTATTATATTACTACTACTTCTAAGTAAAAGAAAAAGTAAAGTTAAAATAAAAGTAAAGTTAGGGAATAATATTATAATATTATAATTAAAGGCTAGTAAATTAAAATATATATAAAATAATACTTCTAGTAAGTAATATAGTAGTAGTATAGTTATATAACTAATTAGGTATATATAATATAATACTATAACTTAGCTTAAGTTATAAGGTTAGGCTATAGAAAATAAAGGTATTTTTAGCTAAGCTTAGTATAGTAATAAATATACCTTATATAGAAAAAAGTAAAATATTATAATAGCCTTAAAGAGATAGTAAAATAGTAGTAACCTATTTATAACATTATAATTAAGGTAATTGTAAGGAAAAAGAAGGTATTTTATTATAGCTATTTATAGCTATAACTATTTATATAAAAAGTATATAAGTAGTTTTATAAAGGCCTAAGGTAAATATAAGGAAGTAAGGTATATAATAGTAACTTTATTATAACTTAGTAGTATACTAAGGGAATATATAAAAGAAGGGTAGAGAATATTTATATAAGAGGGTAGAGATTTAGACCTTTAAGCACTACCCCCTGCCTAGCAGCTATAGTTAATAATAATATTATTAATATTCAAATGGATATAATTCTTACACTAGTTTACAATAAGTAATAATTATTACTATTTAACTTGTAATAGTTATAGAAATATAAATAATAGAATAAACTTTCTTTTATAAATAAAAAGCTTAATTAAATAATATATAAAACTTATATTTTCTTAATAAACTATTACTTTAATAATAGCTTAGCCTAAAGAACTATATTATTTCATAATTATAATAAATTAAGTATTTATTATAAAAAACCTAATAAACTTTAATTAAGTATAGCTTTAATAGAAATAATATTTTGTATAGAATGTGATAGATTTAAGCTAGAGGCTTAGATCCTTAGCAGAGCAGGAGAGGGGTATATAAGGCAACCTACTAAACCTATAGAGCAAACCCTATAAGTATATATTATATATAAAATAGATATATAATAGAGAGAGATAGTAATCTTTCCTTCCTTCTTATAAATAATAATAACTTTATTAATACTAAATTATAGTTACTATTTAAGTTAGTTTATAATAATTATTATTTATTATAATACTACTTATAATACTTATTTTTATAAAATAGTATAATAAATCCTTAGTATTATAAATAAATAGCTTAATTAAATAATATATAAAACTTATATTATTTTTATAAAACTATTACTTTAATAATAGCTTAGCTTAAGAAATTATACTACTATATAGCTATAATAAACTAAGTATTTTATATAAATACTTTAATATAAGCTAATTAAGTATAACTTAAGTATAAGCTACTTTTAATAGAGAACCTTTATAATAAAAATAAAGCTTTATTTTAAATTTAATAAAG
>AFRA01000824.1:0-17354 GCA_000223055.1 Claviceps fusiformis PRL 1980
TTAATAGCTTTCTTTCTTAGTATTTCTAGGATCTAGATTTTTCCCTTATATATAGGTATAGTAGAATGTTTTAGTGTATATTCCTTAGGCAATTTATTTTTATATTCCTTTATTTATTTTAGGACATTATTATATATAGGGTGCTTTACTTTAATGCACAATATTATATTAATTAATTGTTATTATAGGCTGCTATTAGGATTTGCTTTAAGGAGTTATTCTAATCCTAATAGTATCCCCTTATTATAGTCTGCTTATTAACTTAGAGTATTAGCTCTGCTATTCTTAGATCCTTTCCTATAAATTATTTTATAATTAAATTCTAAGAGATATTCCGCCTAGCGTATTTAACAGGCGTTTAACTATTATATTATAGAAAAGTAGGCAATGTTTTTATAATCTATATATACTTTAACCTTATAGCAATTCCTAAGGAGATAATATTAAAATTCCTTAAAGGCATTAATAATAGTAAGGAATTCCTTATTATAGATTAGATAGTTAAGTTCTATACTATATAATTTTTTAGAGTAGAAGGCAATAGGGTGCAGTTTCCCTTCTTTATTATATTAGCTAATTTACGCTTCTAAGGTAAAGCTAGAGGCATTAGTTTCCAATTTAATAGGTTTCTTAGGGTTAAAGGTAATAAGTACTAGTTTCCTTAGTATAGCTTCCTTAATTTAATTAAAGGCTTATTGCATTTAGTTATTCTATTTCTAAGTGATACTATTTTTAGTAAGGTTATAAAGGGGGACTATAATTCGCCTAAAGTCCTTAATAAATTATTAGTAATAGTTAGCAAATCTAATAAAGCTTTGTATATCCTTAACCGTTTTTAGTTATAGCTAATCTTTTATAGAGTTAATTTTTAATTATTTTATTCTAATTTCCCTTAGTTAAATTATATATCCTAAAAAGCTAACTTCCTAGATATAGAACTTACTTTTCTTAGGTTCTATAAGGAGATTAGTATTCTAAAGCAATTATAACACCTTATATATATGTGCCTTATATTCCTTAAGCATATTAGAGAAAATCAGAATATTATTAAGATAAGCCACTATAAAGATATCTAGATATTCTCTTAGAACGTTATTAATCATTTATTAGAACATAGCAGGGGCGTTAGTAAGCCTAAAAGGCATTACTAAATATTTAAACAATCTAAATTTAGTTTAAAACGCTATTTTCTACTTATCCCTATATTTTATACATATTAAATTATACACCCCTTTAAGATTAAGTGCTATAAACTATTTCTTTCTATATAACCTATTATAAAGCTTAGATATTAGTAGAAGCAGCGTGCAGTCCTTAATAGTAATATTATTAAGTTATTAGTAATTTACAATAAGTTATAGTTTACTGTTTTTCTTAGGTATAAACATTATAGAATATCTAGCTTCTAACGTTAATATCTAGATATATCCTTTAGTTAACATTTTATTAAGATATTCTCTTAAAGTTTAAAGCTATTTTTTATTAAGGTTATAAATCTTATAGAAGATAGTTAAGGTTCTATCCTTAAGCACTATCTTATAATCCTACTTACTATATTATAAAAGTCCTATTTTAAGTTCTTCTTAAAAAAGTTCTTTATACTTCTAATATTCCTTTAGAATATATTTTATTTATTCTTTATATTCTTTAAGGCTTTTAATAGTTACTAAGAGTTTCCCTAATATATTATTTAAGTATATAAGGTTCTTTTATAAGGTAGCAATAACCTTCTAGATTTTCTTATATGCTATATATTAGATTTTATAATTTATTCCTTATAATATATCCTTCTTAGTTAATACCTTAGTTTTTAGCTTATATACTATTATTACTAAGTTATTATAAAGCTCTGCTTATACTTCTAAAATCCCCTAATACTATTAGCCTATAATCTTATTCTATTATAGGTAGCTAGTTCTCTAATTAATTATTAGGTTACTCTCCTATAACTATAGGTATTCTAAGATAAGATTATAATTTAATATATTTATTATATTAAAGGTAATAAGTTCTGTTTATTTAGGGAATTTAATACTAATATTAAGCTCTATATTAATTATGCTATTATTATAGTTAAATATAGTTCCTTTAATATTATATAGTATATATAGAGCTTATTTCTTTCTCTATAGAAGTTAGTAATAATTAATAACTTTAGGTAAGACATAATTACTTATTACGCTACTATCCACTAAGGCATTAATATAATGTTCTATAATCTTAGCTTCTAATACTATTTTACTATTTTACCTATTATAAGTAGTGTATAGGGTTATTAGTTTCTTTTCTAAGTTACGCTATAGCCCTATTATAATTAATATTCCTTATTTTTTATAATATTCTAAGGGATTATTATAGTTAATGCTTCTCTTAGCATTTTAGAATTTTCCTCCCTAATTTATTATTAAATTATAAAGTACTATTTATAGTACTTATTGCCTTTAGCTAGTTTTTTAAAGTATCCTTCTATATATAGGTATTAAAATTATTATTAAATATACGCCTTTTTATTATAGTGTTGTATATAGTTAGATTTATTATAGTTAATAGCGTATTTCTATCCACACTAGGGTTTATTTTATTAGGCATAGGGACTAAAGTAATGCTAATTAGCTACTTTATTAAATAGATGCTTAGGGTAGCGTAGAATAGAGCATTATTAATAGTCCACTAAATTATATAGTAGTATAACTCTATTATAGGCTTTAAATTTAGGGACTATTCTATTTATTAGAAGGTTTATTCACTATATTGCCTTTTTAAATATATATAGCTAATATATACTTACTTTATATAGTTAATTTAAGAAGAGAGTTATTTAGTAGTTTATAGGTATTTTTTTATTAAGGATAAGGGAAACTATTTTCTAAGAATATTACTATCCTAGTTTCTATTTATATAGTTTATATTAAAGGTATAGTGTATTAATAGAGATCCCTTTAATTCTAATAGAATAAACGCCTTATTTTACTTTTCCTAGCATATATATTTTATAAGTAATATAGGCATATAAGGCCTATAAGATTTACACATAATTAGGGTCTTATAGAGAGACATATAGGTTATTATTCTTACATCCCTTAGGTTGCTATTTATATTTAAGGGCTTCTATAAGTCCTACTATATAGATATAGATATAATTACCTATTTCTTTATTATTAGTTAGTTTATAGTACTATGCCTATTATACTTATTTAAGGAGAGGTTTTATAATAGAAACTAGTATAATTCTATTATCTATAATAGCAAGGGTACGTTTCTTTAGGGCTTTAGAATACTAGCTACTTCCCTTTTTATTACTAAGGTAAACTATATATTTATTATTAAAACACATTATCTAGTTTAGCTACTTATAGTCCTTTTTAAAGGCATTAGGTTATTATTCTTTAGGTACTAGTTTTTATTCTATAGAATTAAGCTACTTTCCTTCTAGTACTAACTTCTATTCTTTTTTAGGTTTTTAATATTCCTTAGTAAGGTATTTAAATTTACTATAGTTATAATATTTATAGGTTTCTTTAGGTTTCTATATAATATTAAAGTTTATTCTTCCTAGGTTAATAGTGTATATATATACTATTAGTTCCTATTATTATTATCCTTAGTTTATATAATTAATAGTATACTTTTTCTTTTATATATTTTAGGTATCTTTTCCTTTCTTCTATATATATTACTAGTATTATCTATTATTAATTCTTATAGCTATAGCTATATAATTAGTTAAGGTTTTAGGTATATTTTCCTTAAAGAGTTTATTCTTTACCTTTTCTTTAAGTCTTTTATAAAATATAAATATTAAAGGTTTATTATTTTAGTTAAGTTAAGAGGTAAGCTATTAGAATTTAGTAGTATAGTTTACTATAGATCCTTACTGCTTAAGTTTATTTATTTACTAAATAGTAGCTTAGCTTTTATTAACTATTCTAAAGGCTTTTTTAATAGCTTTTTTAAACTTACTAAAATTAAAGAAAATAGTATTAGTTTTATCCTTCCTATTATTACTATTATTATTATTAAGGTAGTCCTTTATAATAGGTTTAAACTATATAAAAGTAGTTCCTTTAAGATATTTACTAGTATATAATACCTTTTAAATTAGCTTACTTAAGGCTTAAGGATAAAAGTAATAATAAGTTTTAAGCTAAGTAAGAAAGCCTTAAAGCTTAAAGGTAATATTATTATAGGGGCTAGGGTTTTTAAGTTTAAGGTTTTATTCTAAATCTTATTTATTCTATTAAGAGGTAGAGAGTTCCTCTATATAGTAACTAAGCTACTAGATTTCTATAATAAGCTTTTTAGTAGTAGGTTTATAAGGAGTAGAAGTAAGTCTTAGAGTAAGAGCTAGGGTAGATATAATACTAAATATTACTTAGAGTAATATAGTATAAATCTAAATAAGAGTCTTTAATATATAATAGCTAAGGTTAGGTTTAGTTAGAGATTTATAAGGCAGTTAGGCTAGGCAATAGATTTATAAGGTTATTAAAGACTAGCTAGCTATAATATTTAGGTTTAGAGGGTAGTTTTATATAGAAAGAGGCTTATTCTAAGCTTATAAGGAATATATAGTAATTATAGAGGGAGCTTACAGCAGATATGTGGTGATCGGAGGCGTAGCTCGCTGCATATATGCGGCGAGCGCTGTGTGTAATGTGATTGGTTGAGCCGTCGGTCGGAAGAAGGTTAGTCCGGTCCGTAGGGGTGGTCTGTAACACCATACTTGAAACAAACATGCCACCCTGTAGAAAATTCCCACCCTTACGCCCTACTGCGAAACGGGATAAACACCTTGGACCTTACATTACCCAACGTTTATTTCTTTTTTTTTTTTTGTCTCTTTTCTCTGCCCCCCACGAATCAAACATCTATGATAATTGCTACAGTACAGCATCGTGTAATTCATGCCGGTGCTCTTTCCATATTCCTTCACTTTCATTGAATACGTTTTATTTTATTTTTATTTATTTTTCTATTTTCCCGCTTTATTCGTCATGATTCTCGTTTTCTCTGCATCACATTTTAGTATGTGGAACTTCCACTGCCACCGCCACCACCACCGTGTTTATGATGTACATCGCCGTGAAGCAGCAGCTTCGGCTTGATAAAGTCTTCGTCTAATTGTTTGAAAAGGCCGGCTGGGTCCTCGGCACTCCATAGTTGGCGGATGGCGCCGGTGGCAGTGATGATGGGAGTCGTGGTGGATGGTTCCGTCGAGGGCGTCATGACCGCGCTATCCGGCGAGGCGTGGGATCCTGCTCCCGATGGTTGGAGGCTGGCGCGGGAACGACGCGCCGGCGGCGGCAGATCGGATATGTCAATGTCGTTGTCGTCGTCGTCAAAGTCCGAGTCCTCGACGGCCCGGCTGAGGAGATCTGCGCGCTCCGCGTCCTCGCGAGCGCGTCCTGACGAGTTCTTGCGGCTGAGACTGCTGGCGCGGGGGTATTTGCCACCGTCTGCGCCGCCGCCACCGAGATGCGGCGATAGGAGGCCAGAGCTGTAGCTTGCTGAACGGCCTTCTTCCAGATGTCCCAGAGCAATGTTGCCGCTGCGACGAGGTACGTAGCCGATGCCTCCACC
Source organism: Claviceps fusiformis PRL 1980 (assembly GCA_000223055.1). Taxonomy (NCBI): domain Eukaryota; kingdom Fungi; phylum Ascomycota; class Sordariomycetes; order Hypocreales; family Clavicipitaceae; genus Claviceps; species Claviceps fusiformis. Next base: position 5,581 of record AFRA01000824.1, read on the forward strand.
CGAGCGTTTGGCGTGCAGACCCCCCGCAAGAGTCTCCGTGTCGAACTCGTCGTCGCTGTCAATCTCTTCGACCACGCCGGTTCGTATGCCCAGGATTTCAAGCATGCGGGCCGTGGTGCCGCCAAAGATGATGACGGTGAGCACCACCACGACCAGCACCGTGGCTCGCAGAGGGTATGCGTTCTCGCCGGTGAGAAGAGCGGCCAGCGCGACACCGACGGCCCCCCGAAGTCCAGCCCAGTACAGCATGGCCTGGTAGTTGTAGGGAAGCTCATCGCCGACCTCGAGGCCGCGACGTCGGGCGCGATATCGGATGAACCAGTTGATGGCTTTGGACAGGGGAAAGACGGCCACCCAGCGCGCGGCGCAAACAGCAAGAATAGTGACAATGATGAGCGGGGGTTCAAACGACAGCGCATTATCGGTAAACAGGGCCAGACCCAGGTAGATGAAGATGAAATTTTCCGACAGCTGTGAGATGACCTGGAAGATGAACTTGGTGGTGAGTTGGGTCCTTCGAGACATGTTGAAATAGGCATAATGCTTCAGCGTAATGCCACAGAAGAGCAAAGACACGATACCTGGGAGAGGAGTGGGATGGGGTTAGTACAGGCCAAGGTGTTGAACGAATTTGTGTTTTGGTGCCTGCGGACGAGGTGCGCATATATAAGAAGTATACTTGTAAAGGGGGGGGGGCCAACCAGACAGGTGTATGCCGTGGGAGAAAAAATAAGTGGCATAGGCAATCAAAAAAATGAGACAGCTTTCAATCTTGGTGTACCGTCGGAGGTAGGTGAATTTGAGAAGCAGAGCGGTGCCAACACCAACAACGACGCCGATCAGCAGACTGGTAAAAAAGACGAGCAAGAAGATGCCCGTGGCTTCAAAGAAGCTGAGAAGGCCATAGCTCGAGGCCTCGCCCTTGTTGTATTTCTGGGCGGTTTCGAAAATGACAATCGCAATGGCGTCGTTGAGAATGGATTCTCCAAAAATAATGGTGTACAGTTTGGGGTCGACCTTGTATGTGTTGAAGATGGCCAGAATGGTAACGGGATCGGTGGCAGACAACGTAGCTCCCACCGAGATGGCGTCGACAAAGGACATTTTCAATGAGCCGGGAATGAGGGCGAAAACGTAGAGGATCATGCCAATGACCACGGCCGATAAAAAGGTGCCTGCAAAGGCGAATGTCAAGATGGTGCCCATGTTGCGGAAGAAGTTGGCTTGGTGAAGCTCGTAGCCCGAGGCCAGGATAATGGGCGGCAGTAGAAGATTGAAGAAAATCTGGTAGTCAAAGTTGATGAGGTTTCGTATCGAGTCACCCGAGGTGATGATGAGAGTCAACCCAACCGTCATGCCTACACAAAGCGACAGGCGTGGTGTCGTGTTTTAGCTTCACTTCAGCCAAAAGACAAGGCCGCAGCAGTGTTTCCAGGAGCCAGGAGTACAAGCACGAACCTGCAAAGATTGAAATGACAGTTTCATGGATGGCCGTCACTTTCTTGATCTGAAGCATGTAGCTCGTGAAGAAGGCGGCGATCAGCAGCATGATGGCGATGAACAGAGTCCACGCGGCGAAGAACTCCTTTTGCGCTCCATCGCCCTCTAAGAATTCGCAGTTAGTCCTGTGTACAACAACATGGTTGACGGGGCGCGCGCATTTCATGGCTCAAGACCGAATCGCATCGTGTCGGAAGAGAGGGGGGGGGGAGTCGACGAACCCTCACTGTCGCTTGTTTCGCGCCCTATGAGCATGTCTGTCAGTCAGTATCTTCGGTCCATCTCTTGGTCGGTCGGTCGGTCGCATTGTGAGGCAAAGTAATGCAGCATAACGCACGAAGAAGAGCAGAGCCCACGTCGGCGATTCTATCAGCCAGCTGCATCACGGGCAGACGCGCAGCAGTTCGGCACGAGCGTTGCGAATGAGGGGATTGAATGTAACTTTGAACGTTGAACGGTCCGTCGTTCCGTTGGTTCGTAGGTCCGTTGGACGGTCCCGTATAGTCGTGAGTCGTGACTCTTCAACAGTCTTGGGCCGTCTTCAATGGCAGAACCAAGGCGGTGGAGGCGGGGTGGTCGCGCAAAAAAAATAAAAAAAATAAAAAAATAAAAATAAACAAGATCAGTGTTGCAACGAAAGTGCAGCGGATGGTTGGAATCGAGTTTTCAAGCTCCTGCACGAGCCTCACGGCGGGACAGATTCGCTTCCGGAGGGCATCGAAAGCTCGAGAGAAAAGCAGGGACCGAGGACAAGAAACAGGTTGTTTGATGGATGCGATACTGTACGACCGAGGTATTGACCAACAGAGTTTGACAGTACATGTGTAATAGGTGTCCTGAGATCGGCTCGGGGTGGCAGAATCAGATGGGAGAGGTGGCAGCTGGCGGGCAGCTGGCGGGCAGCTGGCGACGGCTGGCGGCTGGCCACACGACGTGTTGGCACGGCGGGCCGGTGCGGGGCCAGCAGTCGGTACAACGACCTGGGGCAAGGCTGGCAAGGCTGGCAAGGCTGGCAAGGGCCCCAGACCCACCCTGGTCTCATCTGCTAAGTGCTTGCTGCTGAATCCTGAGCAAGTTGAATCCCTGCCTCTCGGTACCTGATAGCTGGTAAATTTCCATTTATAAGTCAAGTGCCTTCCTGGTTCCTACCGACTCGACCTACTAGGTATCTAGTTCATGATTTATCTGCTTGTACAAGTCCACCACTCTCAAGTCCCAAGACTCCAACCAGACCAGACCAGACCGGCCGTCCTTCATCACCCGACCCCGATTCCCCCCGAACGTTGAATCCCTCCGTCGCTTCAGCTCGGTTCAACCCATACATCGTACATCTCCATCGCGCCATTGACCAGCGTGTGTCTCGTCTCCATGCCGAAGCAATAGCCAGGCCAGCTTCACCATGTACCATCTCGCCAAGGGCTTGTATCGGTATGCCACCAGTAAAGAAGGTCCGCTGACTCCCCCCCCCCCCCCCTTCGAGCCCTCTCATACCCTTTCACCCCCTTGTACGGCACTCAAACTGACCCTTCTTGCCTTTGCCCATGGCATCGACATACAGAGTATTCCGTCATTCTTCTAGGCCTCGATAATGCCGGCAAAACCACGTTCCACGAGCAAGTCAAGTCCATGTACCTCCCCCACGCGCCGCCGCCCAAGCTCAAGACCGTGCCTACCGTCGGCCAGAATGTCTCGACAATAACCCTCCCCGACATGTACCTGAAGATCTGGGACGTCGGGGGCCAGCTGTCGCTGCGCAACCTCTGGCAGAGCTACTACGTCAGCTGTCACGCCATCGTCTTCATCATCGACAGCACAGACATTGGGGATGGCACTCTCGGGAACGACAACGGCCGGCTGGAGGAGTGCAGGCTCGTGCTGGAGGATGTGCTGCAGCATTCCGAGACGGAGGGCGTGCCCTTGTTGATCCTCGCCAACAAGCAGGATAGAGAGGATTGTGTGGAGACGATACGCATCAAGGAGGGGCTGGTCAAGAGGGTCATGGAGGGAGACAAGGCGAGCAGCATTCGTGATTCCCGTGTCTTGTCCCTGAGTGCTTTGACTGGCGATGGCGTCCGGGAAGCGGTCGACTGGGTGAGAACGCGCGTGCAATGGAACAAGGAGTCGCGGCCGCCTGTTATGCGGTGATGGGTAATGGAATGCTGTACTCCTGGCGTTATGGTGTATTTGGTCATTTTTTGTTATAATTAGGGCGGATATCTGCAGCGTGGGATAGACATAGACCTGGGCTTGGTACTTGATCTATTTTTTATTTTTTTTATTTTTATTTTTTTTATTCATCCCCCCCCCCTCTCCCTCTTTTTTTTTTTTTTCATCATACCTGACCACAAAGAAAGGGGTATCAAGTCTGGAGACTATGCCTCTACATGTCCTGCGCCGTGAATGCGCCGTTTGATTCTGCACGATGACCCTGATCCGATTCAATCCAGTCCAATCCAATCCGTTTCTATTCTTCATTGGCAATGGCAATGCCGTCACCCGTCGCCTCCTCACCTATCATTTTCTGCCTTGAGCTCGGCCAGCAAGCCACCCTTGTCTCTCCTCTTTGCATCCTCGAGCAATTTCCTATCCACCAGGTCCGTAAACTCCTGGGCCTTGGCCAAGGCCATCTGCGCACACCGCACAAACACGGGCGCATCGACGTCCGCCCCTCCCAGCTTGCTCACCTGGCAAATCTCCCCATGCTTGTTCAAGCTAAACGTACAGCTGCTCAGCCGCAACTGCTCCTCCAACCACGTCGCGTCCAATAGGACCGTTTCCCCCGCCGCCTCCGACAAACCCTCCCCAAAGAAGCTAAACGTCACGCAAAACGGCGAATGCAACCAGCTCAGCGGCACGGGCTCCCTCTCCGCAGGCGTATACACCGTCAGCGTCTCCCCCTCCACCGAGCTCTCCGGCTTGCGAAAGTGTCGCAGGGCCGCGATCACGGCAAAGCACGACACGTCGAGAAGGTTCCCGTCGTGGGAGAGCACGTGCAGATCCGCACGAACGGACCAGCATTTCTGGCCCGCAATCAGGCACAGCGACTCCGTGTCCAGCGCTCCCGAGCGCCGAATCGTCTTTTCCAGGATCCGCGACAGGAGAATCTCTTGTTCCGTGGGGCGGTTGACTTCAAAGGACGGGGCGACCATGGGGCTGAGTTCCGATGCTATGGAGAATATGCCGTCAAAGGGGCGGTCTGTGAAGGGTACGGTGACCTCTGCGGAGACTTTGGCGATGACTCTGTTTTTGAGAGGGAGTTGGTGGTCAATGTGTGAGTTTCAAAAAAGTCTTTTTTTTTTTTTATATATATATTTTCTCTCGCTCTTTTTTTTTCCATCTCTCTCTCTCTCATATAAAACAGAGGGAAAAGGGGATTCTACCTTGTTTTCCCGCACTTGACGTCCACAACGCCATAGTCATCCCCAAAACTAAGCTCTATCGGCCGAAACTGCTCAAATTTGCGATTGTCTAGCCGCAGGCCCTCTTGGAGGGCTTTTGTGAGAAACGACCTCTCGCTGAGGGACGGCTCTGCGTCGCGAGGCATTGTGGAAGAAGTTTGGACGGTTCCAGGCCGGGAAGAGGTTGACAATGAGGGCCCGTGTAGGGCGGGGAACGTGTATATATGTTGATTCGGGGCCTTGAGATTTTTGGTTTCCCCCCTTGACACCCCTTTTTATAAGTCGTGTACGGTCTTTCGTCTCACTTCTCACTTGTAAGTTGTCTGTCAATGTCCTGGACATGGTGTTTGCGCAGGTGAGTGACGTGGGTGGTGGGAATTTCTGCCGGGCGGTGTGCGATGGGCTCGGTTTGAACTCGGGATGCTCATTGCTCACGGTATCTCAACATTTGAACGGTCACGCATACACATATGGCAAGCGGATCGCGGTAACAAGGCGCGTTCGACATGCGGCCTGGGGTACGCCGTCTCTGCTCAGCGCGGGTTGGCAATTACAGTGAAGATGATGTGCCCAAAGGCGGCTCGAGTCTGGCGCAGTTGATTACTTTCAATCGGACCATGCAACCTGTTCCGAGGATACTTTCTTTGGCTCCGTGATGATGCCTGCCTTCTGACTTTGTCAACCTGCTTTCGGAGAATAACAAGCTCTACCCAAACCCTCCATGTTGATATCTCTGTCGTGGGCTCCCGCCTCCTCATGTACCCGTCGTCGTCGTCGTCGTCGCCGGCATGTCAGCTGGGTGGGGGCAGCAAAGTGTAGCCCCACTACAGCGTGATTGGCCACCATCCAACGTCACTCGACGCCGAAACCCAAATTCCAAACCTCATCACATCTCACCTGGGCCCATCTCCATCTCCAGTCGTCCGAATCCTCTTCCTCATACCTCCCCAACACACCCAGATCCCAGATCCAGATCGCACATCATGACCACCGCCCACAGACCGACCTTTGACCCAGTGCGTATCTTCTTCCTCGCCCATTTCCCCCTCCAAACCTCCCATCCATCAGAGTATCTATCCTGACTCCCTTTTCTCCTTCCAGGCCCGTGGCAAAGAAGCCCTCCGCGGCCCAGCCTACCACCAACGCCTCCAACCCGCGCACACGCAGCTCAAGTTCCGTCAAGCCGGCCAGGGCGGCGACGCCGACGACCATCCCACGCGCGACCTCGCCGCCGAGCTCCTCGCCGCCGAAGCCGTCCACTTCAGCAAGACAAAGGGCCGCCACCACCACCCCCTCCCCCTCCAAGGCACAGACGCCGACCAAGCCAGCACCGCGGCAGCAACAACAGAGGGGAACCACCACCCGAAACGACGCGCCAGCGCCAGCGCCAGCTCCACCGCCAGCCAAGAAGACTACGACGCCAAGCGGCGGCGCATCCTGGAGGAATCTCGCGCCATGGACGCGGACGACTCGGACGACCCCTCCGACAGCGACGGCAGCTCCTCCTCCGACAGCGAGGACGACGAAGAGGCAGAGCTGGCGCGGGAACTAGAGCGCGTGCGCAGGGAGCGCGAGCAGAGGAAGAAGAAGGAGGAGGCGGAGCGGGCGAGAGCGGAGGCCGAGGCGCGGGAGAGGGACATTGCGCTGGGGAATCCGCTGCTCAACAAGACGGATTTTACCATGAAGAGGCGGTGGGACGATGACGTGGTGTTCAAGAATCAGGCGAGGGGGACGGAGGAAAAGGGCAAGAAGAAGGAATTTGTGAATGTGAGTATTGTTTTTTTTTTCTTTGTCATGCTTTTAGCCATTCTCCCCCGCCCTTTTTTTTCTTTTTCTTAGGAGCCTGATAATGATTCCCTGCTAATTTAAACCAGGACTTGCTACGATCCGATTTCCACAGACGCTTCATGGGCAAATACGTTCGATAGAGACGCACTTGACACAGATACCCTTTTTTTGAAAATACTTGTATGATACAAATGGTTTTCAGAATTTTTATAGTATTTTGCATTCTATTATTTTTTTTTTGTTCTTGTGTCGTCGCGCCGTCTATAAGCTGGGGATGAAAAAACGAGAAGAGAAAAGGGAAGACGAAGTGAAAAGGAAGACAGGATAGGAGAAAAAAAAAGGGAAGAAAGAAAAAAAGAAATCACCGTCCCTCTTCGGCTAGCAACCTCTTTTCCATTTCTTCAAACGCACCCAGCACGTTGCCATACTGCTGGTAGGTGCCATTCTTGAAACCCTCGTCCACGCGCTCGATCGAGCCGTCCTCCTTCCACCGCTGCGCAATCAGCTCGTCAAACGTCTCGTCTTGGTGTCGCTCCAGCGCCCATAGAGCCTTGTATGCGCCACCGAGGGCGCACGCGCTGCCGCCCACGTCGAGCTTGTACACGCCGTCTGCGCCGCCCAACACGTCGCCAATGACGCGCGCAATGGCCGGGTTCATGGACCCGCCTCCGACGAGGTAGATGCGCCGCGGCTGCGCGGGTAGGCCGTCCCGGGGGCTGTGCACCAGCTTCTGCGATCGCAGCCGCATGGACAGCGCCTGGGACTCGACTATGATGCGCGGGTCGAGCTCGCGAGGCCAAGGGTCCTCGATCCGCCGGAGATGGCTGCCGTCCACATCGCAGTCGAAGCGGAAGGTGCCGGCGCGGATGTTGGGCACCGTCTCGCGGAGATAGAAATACAGACCGAGCTTGGCCTTGTCCCCCTCCCTGGCGACGGCCAGAGGAGGTGTGCTGAGGACAGCAGCGTTGAAATCTTGCCAGTCAGGCCGCTGTTGGGTGCCGGCCTGGGCGCTGGGCAGTGCATCTCGCACCTTTTCCCGGGCCAGGCCGCCGTTCTTGTAGCACAGCATAAACATGTAGTTGCCTCTTGTGGTGGGGTGGTTGAAGAAGTGGTAGGAGCCGTCGGGCCGGTAGGTGGGCGTGTTCATGAGAAACGTGGTCGACGTGCCGAGCGAGACGATGGCGTCGAGGGGTCGCAGCGGCAGTGCGAGAATGGTGGCTGGGTTGTCGCCGGTGAAGGGAACGATCTGACAGTCCGGGCTGAAGCCGTACTTGCGAACAAAATAGGACGAGATGTTGCCGAGAGAGCGGCCGCCGTCCAGTTCCGGATCGCCGAGCTTCTGGCGGAGCTGTTCAGCGCCATCGCGGCCGCCGGCGGCTAGGCTTAGCAATTCTGGGCTGTATCGCTGATTCGGGATATCCCAGAGGTTCATGCCGCACACGTCGCTGACGTCGAGGGGCGCAATGGATCCGAGGAAGAGGGAGGCGACAAAGGAGGACACGAGGGATATGCGGCTCGTGTTGGCGTACATTTCGGGCAGAGCTTGTCTCAACCGCATGATTTGCAAGCCCGTGAAGCGCTGGTGTTCTGTTGTTAGTCATGCTCAAGGATTGAGAAAGAAAAAAAAGAAAAAAAAGAAAAAAAAAAGAAAAGAATGACTCACATGATGGGCGCCGCTGCCCGTCACGTCGGCGAGCGACTCCCTCCCCCCCAGCACGGCATCAAACGCATCACACTCCTTCTGCGTGCTCTGGTCCTGCCAGTTGGGCGACCACTCGTGCGCCAGCGCCCCCGAAAGCTGCGACACCAGGCTCTTCTTTGGGTCCAGGCCGGCAAGCAATCGCTCGGCGTCCTTGTTCCAGAAGACGCTGCCGTGCTGCTGGCCCGAGCCGCTCACGCCGCGGATGCGGCTCAAGGAGACGGGCATGGCGCGGTACAGGCGGTCGATGACCAGGTCCAGCGCCTCCATCCACATGGCCACGGGGGCGAATACCTCGCCCGTCTCGTCGCGGACGTGCACGCCCTTGCGGATGCCATAGTCGCGGGCAAAGTCGCCGTCGAAGTCGACCTTTGACTGGGCTATTGTCTTGAGCTGGGAGTTGACGACGATGGCTGGGCGTGGCCGGGTCAGTCAAATAGGTACTTTTACCATGGGCAGGCCGGAATGAACGGCTTGGGGATGGGAATGAAAAGACAAGTGGTGGGAGCAGAGGTTGGTCAAGAAAGTGATGGGAGATTTTTGACCATGGGTACCTTTCAATTGCTGCGTAGACAGGTCAAAGCCTAGATACAAGGGGCTGTTGTCGTCGTCCATTGTCATGTGTGGGAGTGGGAGTGGGAGCAAGCGGAAGGATAAAGAAAGAAGAAGTTGAGAAGACACAACAGACCAGGAAGGAATCAATGCGACAGGTTTTTTTTTTTTTTTTTTTTTTGCCAGAAGAATGACAGGCTGGGAGTTTAGAGGTATAGATGTCGGGGGTTCGGAATCTGGCTATCGTGGATTCGTGGCCACATCTGCCCGCGTGTGGTTTTCTTGATGGTGATTGATGCGGCTAGAGACGAGGAGCGTCCAGATGTCACCGCTGGATCCACGTTTTGCGGGGCAATGACTCTCGGTTTTCGTAATCGCCTAATCGCCTGGTGCTAATACACGTGCTGGTCCGTCGCGTCAACGGTGGGTCCAAGGTAATCCCAAAGCTTTTCCCCACCAGAATTGTATGGCAAAATGTTTAGAACGACCTGCAGACCGACCCCCGGTGCCTGCAGAGAAAACCCCGCCCCCGCCTCGGGCGCCCTGTATATTCTCAAGCCAACTGCTGCTTGTTGGGCCAGCAGACGAGTTATGGCGGCGTCTGTGCACCGGCAGTCGGCCAAATATTTGTTGAACCAAACTTTGAAGCCAAACGTTGAAGGATGAAAAGGGATGCGCAGTTCGCATCATGTGACATGACATGAAATCATGACCACGGCCACACGCCAAATTCAAAACGCTTTGTTCAATTCTTCGACCGCCAACGAGGCATCCCCAACACAGCGTTCTGCTCTCTTCTACAAAAGGATAGAAAAATAGAAAAATAAAAGAAAGAAGAAAGAAAGAAGAGAGAAAGAAGAGAGAAAGAAGAGAGAAAAAAAGAAGAAAAAACACAACAGAGACACCACACGCACATCAGATCCTGCTGTGTATCATAATTGACATATCCAGCATACCTCAGCTCAAAAACCTCATGAAACAGACACAAACTACAACCTACTCATCAATGACTTCATCAACTCTAGCCGCGCGTCCGCTCCAAACTCCCCCTCTACCGCCCTGGCAAGATCCCCAAACAGGTCATTCGTGTTGATCCAGGCAAACGCGTTTTGCAAGAAGCGCATCCCCTCTTCGCTGAACAAGAGATTGTTGAATGCTTCGCCAGTGGCACGACTGGCACTGGCAGCCTGGTCGGCTCTTGGTTTCCGCGCGGCCTGATATGTCCGCAGCCATTGCGGCAGTTCGGTCGAGGGGCTGTCGGCGGCGGCGGCGGCGGCGAGGGTCAGGGCGAGAATGATGGCGTCTTCGATGGCCTGGGAGGCGCCTTGGCCTGGTGGTTTCTCTGACGTGTGAGTTTTGAGTTTTGAGTTTTGCTTTTTGCTGCTTGGGGTGTACGGCCAAAGGGCGTTTTCTCCCTCGATTTCTTTGTCTTGTTTATGTATTGTTTCATTGTAGAACGAAGAATCAACCAAGAAGAAAGTAAGGAGAGAAAAAAAAAAAGAAGAAAAAAAAAAAAAGAAAAAATCACACCTTGATGCGGCAGCATGGCGTGTGCTGCATCGCCAACGAGAACCGTTCTGCCGTGTATCCACGTGGGCAGGGGCCTTCGCTCGTACAGGCCATAGATGGTCTGTCCCTCGGGATTCTTGAACAAGTCCCTGACGAGCGGATCAATTGCTTCGAGACTATGCTGGATGTCGACGTCGCCTCGTATCTTCCACGACTCCCACCATTCGTGTCCCGGCCAGGCGGGCAGGACGGCGGCGATGGCCACAAATCCGGCTCTCTCGATGGGGAATGCCACAATGTGTCGTCGTCCCGGCGCCAACCACATCTGCCCGTGCGTCAGGCATTCGTGTAGCTTGGCCGGCAACGCCTCCGCCTTGACGATGTTGCGCACGGCGACCTGGTTGGAGAAGACGGCGCTTTCTTGGTTCCACAGCGAGCGTATGGACGACTTGATCCCATCCGCTCCGATCAAGACATGGCCCGTGGCCCATGTGCCGTCATGGAAATGAGCCGTGACCGAGGAGGAAGCCTCGGTCACGTCGACCAGGGTCTTGCCGAGATGGATCTGATCCTGCGGGAGCTCCGAGGCTATGATCTGTACCAGTCTGGCGTGATGGCAGTAGAAGCTGCGCCGTTCCGTGTTGAGCCGTCCCACGAACTTGATCGTGCTGTCCACGTGTTCCCTGTGATGGTGTGCGTCAGAATATGCCGTGTTCGCTGTTCCATGGAATTTGGGGGGAAATATTCCGGGTCTACCGAAAAACAATATTGATGCCGTCTCTGGACCGGCACGATACCTCGTCGAGCTTGTCCTCGAGTCCAAGCTTCTCCAGCATGTATGCAGCATTGGGACCACTTCAAGTATATCAGTAGAGGACTGGGGTCTTTTTTTTTTTTTTTTTTTTTTTGGGTTTCCTTCTTCTTCTTCTTCGTCCTCCTTCCTCTGGGTGGGACAACAGCAATCACAGCACTTACACGACAACACCCGCTCCCAGAGCCGAAATGGCCGGATTCCGTTCATACACATCGGCCCGGACCCCGAGCCGATGCAAGGCCAGCGCCGTAGCGCAACCACTTACACCGGCCCCGACGATGATGATCCTCAATCCCGCGGCCAAGGACATGGCGCACAAACAAGACACCCAGGTCGAGCGTCGGTGTCTCTCCTGGCTGCGAACGTGCTCTTCCAGACCAGTACCACAGCCACTTCAACCTTTCATTCCACTTCGAGGACTATCGTCGTGTGTCATGGTCCAAAAGTATCATCGAAAGAAGCGCATGGACAGCCATGAAAGACTGGTGATGGTAGTAATTCTCTCTCTCTCTCT
>AFRA01000825.1:0-17350 GCA_000223055.1 Claviceps fusiformis PRL 1980
CCTTTTATACCTCTTTAACTTCCGGCAGCATGCGATACGTGACTCAACCTCGAGCGTTTGCTTTCTTTCTTTCTCTTTTCATTCCTCCTCTCATCTCGTTTTTCCAGCGCGCTGCAAGAAAAAGGAGGATGGCGGGTGGACATCTGCGCAATCAACAATCAACATGGGGTAGCGGGATTTTGGCGGGTAGACTCAACATCTACGCAGATGTGATTTTTTCTTCTTCGTTCTTCTCCATCATTTATGTCGGGATCCTATGTTTTACACGGTGATATACATACGCCATACAATATATCATGTTCTTGTTCCGATATATCGGAATGCATTTTGGCCCCTCATGACCAATAATAAAGTGATGCGGTTCTTAAATGTGCACAACCTGCCAGCTCTTGTTATGATACAACCTCCAGTCCTCGAACAAAGCAATATCAAAAGCCATGTTCCCTCTCCCCCGCCCCTTCAACCCCCCGTCACACCCGACTCGACATCCACCACCACCACTTGTCCACGTCGGCCTCGTCCGTCGTCACACTGCCGCCGAGAACCTCGACCTCGATATCAAACTCCACCATCTGCTCAAAGGTAAACTTGTCGGACCCATGCTCCCCGAGCCAGGCGTCCTGCTCCTCCGAGCCAATCTCGTCGACGCCGACCCCCGAATCCAGCAGACCTTTGCTCCGCGAGGCCCTGATCCTGCTCAGCTCCCTCTCCAGCTGCACCCTGACCAAGTTGGCCGGCAGCGCGGTAAACAAATCCATCTTGTTGGCGGCCACCAGCACGGGCAGCACGGCCGCGTTGTTCCTGCCCTTGCCGCTGCCGCTGCCGCTGCCGCGACCTCTCGCCCTCTTCTGCTGCAGATGCAGCAGCACATCGTACAAGTACTCCGCCGTGGCGGCCAGACCACCACCACCACCACCACCGCTAGCGGCACCATCCCGCTCCCGCTCCCCCAGCGCAGCAGCATCCACCATAAAGACCACGCCCTTGAGCCTCTCCGTCCGGGACAGCTTCCCCATGGCCAGGTTGCGCAGTTTGCCGTGGCCCGGGGTATCCACCAGCAGGAACTTGGTGTACGTCCCCGTCGCGTCGGCGTGGTTCCGAAACGAGCCCTTGGTCGAGGCGTCTGTCGTGGCGTTGAGTTCGACCGCCTGCACGACCTGCGAGGTGTGCGTCTGGGCGGGCTTGGTGCCCCGCTCCAGCAGAGTCACGAGGGCCGTCTTGCCGGCGCTGTCCGGGCCGAGGAGGAGAATCGTCGGGGCGGTGGTGTAGGTCGAGGAGGCGGCGAGGATGGTGTGCAGGAGGAGGGGGCCGCCGACGAGGATGAGCAGGCCGATGAGGAAGACGGGGAGGGAGGGCGTGAGGACCGCCTCGGCGATCTGGGCGGCCGTGGGCATCGTTGGGCGGTGTTGCAGCTGTGCTTTTCGGAGGGTGAGGGTGGAAGATGCCCTTTCGCGTGCGATGGCGACGGCGCAAACCGGAGGGATGTCGCAGAGGCCACGTCGTGGATGGTGGTGACGTGGGTTTGTTTGCCCGGATGGCAGGAATCTGAAAAGGCAACCGCACCAGATGATGGACTGGAGCTCGGGCTTGGCTGGTGGTTTTGCGGCGCGGGCAGGGTTTTGTGTGGCGCCACGGCAGGGCTGAGACGAGATGAGGCTGGTGCGGTCTGGCACAGAGTTGGCAGCTTTCAGAATTGAGCCGGCCAGGTTGATCACCGTCGGTCAATCGAGAATCAATTTTTTCTTTCTTTTTTCTTTCTTTCTTTCTTTCTTTTTTTTTTGTACTGAATAACAATAGTAAAATAATATTAAAAATAAAACAAAAATAAAAATAAAAATAAGGCCATGCTTTCTAGAAAGGCTGGAGCTTTTTGGCAGGCCTGTGCATTCAGGCGGCCTCCCATTGGCGGTCGAGCCAGCCGTCTCCACACCCCTGCTGTCGGTCTGGCCTAGCGTGCTCAGCCTCTCCGAGCGCCGTGAGTAGCGCTGGATGGAGCCTTGGGTTTTTTGGCCGATATTTTGATATTTCGATATTTTGATAGTTTGATAGTTTGTGTCGAGCGTATTGCTCTGTACAGTGAGGCGTCCGTCTTCTCGGTGCGTCATACCAGGAAGTAGAAGGATCTTTTTTATTTTTATTTTTTATCTTTATTTTCTCATCAAATTGCTCCGTTTTTGTGCATTTTTTTTTTTGCCCATCAAGTCCGCCTCCCAGCCGCTTATTTTGTGTCTGAGCTTGCACCAGCCTTTTTGTCAGCTACGATGCCGGGTCTCGGCACTCGACCCGACCCAACCATCCGTCGACGCCTTCCTTGGCTCAACCGATCACGGTTTCCTCCTCCTCCTCTTCTTCCTCCTGCTTCTTCTTCTCCTCCTCCTCCTCCTCCTCCCCCCCTCTGCCCGCACTCCCGGGACGAAAAGTAAAAAAAAAAAGATCATCATTGGGATTGCCTTTTTTTTTTTGTCTCCCCCCCCTTTTTTGGTTACATGAGCAGCTCTACACCACGCACCAAACCCGCCGTGTCCGCGCGCGCCGGTGCCCTCCCGATCACGCTCGCCTCCAAGTCTGCCGCCGCAGCTCCCAAGCTCAACCACGACATGGAGCTGGGCAACCGGACGGCTGCCGATGGGCAGGCTGGCGGCGATGCCGCTGCCGCTGCCGCTGCCGCCGCCGCCGTCGTCGACCCCCAAAACGACATCATGCAGCTCGCGCGGGTGGGCGATATCGTGGCCATGGAGAAGCTGTTCGAGTCGGGCGAGTTTGATGCTACGTATCGCGACGAGGAGGGCATCACGCCGCTGCATGTAAGGAATCTGCTCGTCACCTCTGGCGGTGGTTTGGTTATTTGAAGGGCCTGCGCATGGATGGGAAGGAAAGGAGAAAGCGGGAAAAGGGAATATCGAGAAGAAAAAGAAAAAAAAAAGAAGAGGAGAGAAGAGAAGACTTGAGAAAAGAAAAGAAGAGAAGAGAAGAGAAAAACGGCCAGAGATATGCGCCGAATACACCCAAACTAACCGTCTACCTAGTGGGCCGCCATCAACAATCAGTACGCCATGTGCAAGTTCCTCATCCAGCACGGCGCCGAAATCAACCACAAAGGCGGTGATTCTGTCGCGACTCCCCTCCAATGGGCCGCCCAACGCTGCCACTACTATACCGTCAACCTGCTGCTTCAGCACGGCGCCGATCCCCTCATTACCGATGCCCAAGGCTATAATACCCTTCACATCTCGACGTTCAACGGCAACGTCTTGTTGATTGTTCTCCTGCTCCATCAGGGCATCCCCGTCGACGTTCTCGATACGTATGGTCACACGTCCCTCATGTGGGCCGCATACAAGGGCTTTCCCGCCTGTGTCGACGTCTTTTTGCGCTGGGGTGCGAGCGTCCACGCCACGGACGAACAAGGCTTTACTGCTCTGCATTGGGCCCTGGTCAAGGGAAATCCCGGCTGCATCCTGAAACTCATCGAGTACGGCGCCGACAGGTTCGCCAAAACGGAAAGCGGAAAGACACCGGCCGTCACCGCCAGTGAGCTCAACACGCAGTCAGCCTGGCATCGGGCTCTGAGGGAATGCGGTTACGACGAGGACGGCAACACAGTCGTACCGCCCTGGCCGGGATCCAACTACTTCTTAAAGGATAAGAAGGCCTTTACCTCCAAATTCCTCTTCTTCTGGCCGTGGCTGATGATATGGGGTGCGCTCACGGCCCTTTCATATGCACCCGTCTTTGTTGGTTTGCCCATGGCCGCCGGCATCGTTTACGGCTGCTACTGGTGTGCCACGCAGGTGCTGGATTATGCACCGTCTGATATGCGACATTTTCACAAGACGGTAATACTTCTTCCCCTCCCCCTCTCCCTTGTCGTTCTTGTGGTTTGTGGTCTGCCTGGTACTAAATTCTTACCCACAGCCTTGGATGGCTGGCATATTCGCCGGATCCCTCTTTCTCGTCGGCGCCAACTGGTTGACAACCGTCATGTGGAGCACCATTCGCGGCGAGAGCTCGCATCTATTTCTGAATCTCATCTTTGCAATGCTTTATGGTCTCACAACCTTTTTTTATGCAGCTAGCATGCGATATGACCCTGGGTTTGTCCCCAAACTGAATGGCATTGCGGAGCAGCGCGCCGCGATTGACGAATTGTTGGCCACGTGGAAGTTTGACGAGTCCAATTTCTGCGTCACCTGCATGATTCGAACTCCTCTGCGAAGTAAGCATTGCAGACGTTGCCAGCGCTGTGTGGCAAAGCATGACCAGTGAGTAATCGCGTGGTGTCTACGAGGCAAAAGGGAGAAAGGAAGAAGAAGAAAACCTAACTTTTGAATAGTCACTGCCCCTGGGTATACAACTGTGTCGGCATTAACAATCACCGGCATTTTTTCTTGTATCTCATCTGCCTCACATGTGGTATTCTTGCGTATGACTGGATAGTGTATTATTGTATGTTGCAACCTGCCATTTCTCCCTAAAGAAACAACAAAGACAAAAAAGAAAAAAGGAAAAGGGAAAAAGAAAAAAGAAAAAAGAAAAAAGAAAAAAGAAAAAAGAAAAAGAAGAAGAAAAAAGAAAAAAGAAAAAGAAAAAGAAAATTCAATTTGGGCTCTTCTAATCACGCTCTACAGACTTTGGCCTCATCTCGAGCAACTCGTCAGAAAGCTGCAACGTCTTCGGCCCCGGATTTTGCAGACTAATCAACGCAGATGCGTATACTCTACTTCTCACCGTCTGGGCCAATCTCCAGCTGGTCTGGGTGACCATGCTGGTATTCACACAGCTGGTCCAGGTTTCCCGTGCTATGACCACGTTCGAAAATATGACGGGCATCCACACACGCGAGGCAACGGCTGCTCTCACATCAACAGGAACGCCGCTGGATCCATCATTGGCTGCAGTGGCATCCTCTTCCGCTTCACCTACAAGCCATGGAGCAAAGAACAAGGGTGGTTTGTTGAAGCAGTGGAGTCGCCTTCTCGGCGTCGATCCTTTTATCGAAACCATCACGGGTCGCGGCGCAGCCACGGGCAAGAACAAGCGCAAGAAGAAGAACCCGTATAGCCGGGGATGTGTCTCCAACTGCAAGGACTTTTGGTGTGATCCGGCGCCCGTATTTGGCCAGAGAGAAAACGGCGCAGCTGTGCTTGGTGGCGGCAAGGTCGACTACACGGCCATGTACGAGAGCCCGACACTGATGCGGTTGACGGGCATGAGGACTCGGGGGGCCTACGAAGCAGTGGAGACGGAGGAGGTGTAAACGCGCTGGCTGATTTCATTTTAGCTCATGTTACGTTATGCACGGCATTGGCGCATGGTATTGGTTTTTTTTTTTTTTTTTTTCTATTTCTTTTCATTCTTCTTCTTCTTCTTTCTCTTCGGTCCCGGTTTTCTTTATCTGGGACCATGATGCGATATGACGAGGGCGAACCAAAAAGGAGGAAGGTTCCAAGTGGCTCGAGGTATAGAATGTGGCTTGGGGCCATGTTGTTTTGAGGAGATGTAGAAGTAGGTGAGGGTGTTGAGACGACCAACGTTAAGACGTGGCAGTTTTAGCTTTTTCGTTGTTTTTCTTTTTTTTCCTTTTTTTCCTTTTCTTTTCTGGATGTGTATTGGACGAAAAGACCATACTCTACGATTGATGAAGGCGGAAGGACGGGATGGCCTAGACGCTTAGCCGGGCTGTATAATAGATGTTGACAAGTTGAGCTGGTGCTGCTGCTGGTGCTTGTGCGTGTGATGGTGCGCTGTTGCCGTGCGCGGTGGCCGCGGGGCGGCTGCGAATAATGTTATGTCTGGTCTGGTATTATAGAGTATAGAAAAATGGAATGCTGGATTGTTGGGAGAACATGAAGAATGATTGAGGTGGTATGTTGATAAGAAAAGGTATGTGAAGAAGTATATTTTGGGATGAGAATATAGTAATCTTGGAGTAGAAGAGCAATGGAAGAGAAAGAGAGGGGGAAAGAAAGAAAGAAAGAAAAAAGAAAAAAAAAGAAAAAAGAAAATATATTCACAGCTAGAACCCCTAGTAACTGTATCTAATACCTTGTGTGACATGCTGTTGGGAATCACCCCTTGTCCGCTTTAGTTAGTTGCCCAGGAACAATGAACTTGTGGCGCCTGGTTGATACAAATTCAATGTATCGTCGGGTAGACTGCAGGAGCAATATATTGTTAAAAGACTTTGCTCTATAGAGAGGAGGGAGGGCGCTGCTTATATCACCGCTCTGGAAAAACCACTGATGGCTACAAAAAAAGGTGAAGAAAAAGGGGGAAAACAGCTAGCAAAGAAGATGACGAAAAAGGGAAAAACAGCTAATAAAGAAGCCCATGAAAAGAGGAAAAGCAAGAGAGCTTACAATAAAAGAATTGCTAGTAAATGTCATAGGATTTTAGTAGCAACACATCTTAGGGGATGTACATCCTCCCTTCTAGCTCAGTAGCAAAATAGAGCTTTTACACAACAGGTCATGAGCCCCAACTGCTTCCTACGCTGGCTGAGCAAGCAACCTATTTGACTTCTAATAAAATGGGTTTATTTGGCTCCTAATAAAAAAAGGGTGTAAAGCCAGGCACTCGAGCCTGCCACAATTACATAGAGCTATGAAAATGAAGCTCACAAACAACAACAACCAGGTCGGCCTTGCTTAATTATCACGAATATTCTATGAAAGACCGGGGAGTGTATTGAAGCAAATGAAAATAGGGAAAAAATACCCTATAAAGAAAAAAACAACTAACGAAGAAGCTTGTAGAGAGAGGGGTGGAATAGCCAGCGACGAAGAAGCTAATAAAGAAAGGAAGAAATAGCTTATAAAGAAAAAAAGCTAATAGCTAATAAAGAAGGTAATAAAAAGAGAAAAAAGAAACAACTTATAAAGAGTAAACGGCTAATAAAGAAGGTAATAAAAAGGAAGAAGGAGAAAAAGAAAAATAGCTTAAAAAGAAAAAACAGCAAACAAAGAAACTAGTAAAAGGAAATTAGCTAGTGAATAAGTTAATAAATAATGCCTTAAAAAGAAGACATGAGGAGAATAGTTATGAGAGAAGGTAATAGAAACGAAGAAGATAGCTTAAAAAGAAGAAACAATAAAAAAGAGAGAGAATAGCTTGTGAAGTACGTAGTAAAGAAAGAACAAGATATACATATACAAATAAATTAGGATTTTTCTAAGCACAAGGAGTTCATTTCAGCCTCTATCCTACTTAAACATTTAGAGGAATATAGTGATTTAGTCTTTAATAATAAAATAGCTTTCTTAAAAAAGAAGAATTTAAGACATTTCTTGTACTCTGTAGGAGCCACCCATATAAAAGGTGGTTCCTGAACAAATTAGCTAGTTTTCAAGAAACATACAATTTACACAGTGAAATAGTGTTTTTGAAACAAGTGAAATAAAAGGCGTTGTATTATATTATGGACGTATACGGATGCAAGTATGAACTAGTTCCAGAATTTGTATTATAGATAGCTATCTTCAGACCAGAGGGGAGGTTTAGAGTCACTTTTATGCATAACAAACTTGTAAGAAGAATAGTGTGGATAAGTAAGCAACATATTTATTTAAATAGCATCTTGTGAATAAAGACATAGCACAGACTCAAGACGCCGTGCACGGAGGTAATAAAGAGCATTGAAGAAAAACAAATATAGTACTAACATAATATAATAGCCATCATTCAAAATGGACGAAAACATGAGCATAAAATGATATACACAGACATTATAAGAGCCTTTTATAAAGAAATAACGTCTTTATATTGTACCATGGCCATCTTGGAAGAGAATCAAAATGCAGGGCACATGGTATATCGAGACCCGCGAACAGCGACATGGGCGAATACTTTTTCCAAGGTCATGTGGCTACCTGTTTCGCACTCCATGGCGAGTCACTGCCAGGCAAGCCCTGTAGCTCGCATAGAACTGCCGTTGCGAATGGATAACTGAGAGGTCAATTCACAGGTGGCGTTTTTGGCGAGGGGGGGGGGGGGGAAGTTGATTATGGTCGGGGTACATGCATGAACGCGCCCGCACACACATACACACACACACAGACACAAGTTGTGTGTTGCGGCCGCAGGTGGCTGCCCTGGGGAACGAGGGGATAGGCTGTCCATGCTGCAGGTGGACGAGTTGGCCTGGTGCATGCATCAAGTCATGATGCTAGTATCAAGCACACGGGATATGACAGTACCACGGATCTCTCCGTTGGGCACAGCCCTTACAATGTCGTATGCACCTCCCGTAAAGAGCAGTATATATGAGCACCGTCCGCATCATCCGCACCGCGCGCAGACATGCCCTTCAACCGCCTCAGGCCGTAGACACTACTACGTCAAGGTCACAGATGAATCATCTCCCTTCGTTCCAGGACCAGACGCGGCCGTACCCGCCGGTCCCGTACGTGGGATCCGACACGCTCCCCGAGGGCCGCTTCCATGACATTCCCGGCCATCGGGGCTGGAGGCTGGAAGACATACAGAGGGGCGACGTGGCGCAGGGGCACGGCGAGGACGACACGACGGCGTTTTATCAGGACTGGCTGTACTTTGGGCTGCTGGGGGAGTTGTCGGTCGTGGCGGGGATCAAGGGGCCGCGGCGGGCGGACTTTGTGGTCGAGCAGGTCGGCGTTGGTGAAGCAGCAGCGTCGTCAGTGAGGCCATGGGTTGTCTCGAGCAAGAAGCTCGACGGCTTTATTCGGACGCGCGTGCTGCGGATTGCCAAGATGGGGGCGGCGGAGAGGGCCGGGGCGGTGGGGGTGCTGGGGCGGGCGCTGGACACGGCGAGCCGGGTGACGGATGTGGTGTGGAGGGTTTGGGCGGGGCAGCCGGCCCGGGAGGCCATTCTGGTGTCGGCCATGGTGCTGGGCAGCTCGGTGGACAGCGGGCTGCGCCTTGTGGTGCCTTTGAGCCGGCAGGACATGGAGGGCGGAGGCGGGAGCGGGAGCGGGACCGGGGCCGGGACCGGGGCCGAGAGCGGGGTCAAGGCCGTGGGGCGCAGGTGGAGGCTCGGGGCGGTGGCCGCGGGGCTCATGGCGCGCGAGGGCTGGTGTCGCCGCGATATTGCCGTGGCCGAGGGCGCCCTCTGCGCCGTGTCGCTGTACTGCGCGGCGCATCTGCGGAGGGGCGCAGCGGCGCAGACGGCCGGGGATGCGCACGCGCGGTGCACCGAGTTTGCCTGCCAGCGGCACCAGGTCGACGAGGCGAGGTACCAGACCGCGCATGTCCGTGCTACGTGTAGCGGCTCGGGCTGCCCCCGGTGGCGCGTCGACGCCGCGCAGCTCGAGGCGCTCGTCGAGGCGGGCCGCATCCCCTACATCCAGCTGCGGCTCGCCCCGCGCGGCCAGCTGGTGGCGTCGCTGCGCAGCTTCCGCGACTCCATCGCGCAGGGCCCGCACAACCGCTGCGTCATCTTCTCCCACGTCTGGGCCGACGGGCTGGGCAACCCGCGCGACAACGCCCTGCCCGTGTGCCAGCTGCGCCGCTTCTACGACATGCTCGAGGACTCGCCCTGGGAGGAGGTCGTGGGCCGGCAGATGCTGGGCGCCGAGGGCCGGGACCGACGGGGCCGACGGGGCCGGCCGGCCGGGAATAAGGCGGCGACATCCTCGGCCCACCGCACGCACGTCTTCCCGCCCCGGGCCCTCCGCCGATGGACCCGCCGCTCCTTCCGCCGCCCCGTCAACATCTGGATCGACACCCTCTGTGTGCCGCTCGCGCCGGGCCCGCGCGCCACCGCCATTGGCATGCTCAAGCGCTACTACGGCTTCGCGGCCATGACGGCCGTCCTGGACAACAGCCTGTGCGGCATCCGCCTCGGTTCCTGCTCCGACGCCGAGGCGCTGCTCCGGGTCGGCCTCTCATCGTGGATGAGCCGCTGCTGGACCATGCAGGAGGCCGTCATCTCCGGCGGCGCCCTCGTGGTCCGCTTCGCCGACGGCTGGCTGCCCCTGCTGGACCACGTCGCCCTCGTGCGCCGCAAGAGCCCCGTCATCTCCGTCGACGTCATGCGCGACGCGCAGCAGGCTCGCATTCGGCGCTGGCACCGCTGCCTCGCCACCGCATTCACCGGCCTCAGCACGCTCCTCTCGCTCACGCATCCCGGCCGGCTCTGCGCTCACGACTGCCGACACATTCTGTGCTGCTCCTGCCGCCGCCCCGCCACGGCAACAAGGCACAAGAAGCACACGACGAAGAAGAACAGCATACAACTCCGGCAGCAGGGCAGGACCGAGGCCAGCGAAACGGACCGCAGCAAGGGCACCTGGCTCGCCGCATCTCCGCGGCTCTTGTACGACGCCAAGCAGCTCTTTACCTCCCTGGCCGCCCTGAGCCACGACTCGGCCACAGACCCCTTGCACCGGATCATCCTCTCGTGGAACGGCCTGCGCCACCGCAACACGAGCCGCCCCTCGGACCGGTTCCTCAACTTTGCCTTTGCGTGCGCCCGCGAGGACGACGAGCAAAGTTCCCTGCGCGGGGTGCTCCGGCTGCCGGTCCAGGAGCGTCTGCGGGCGTGGTACCTCGCCCAGCGGGCGCTGCCGGCGGATTTGCTGTTTGTGCGGGGACCGCGCATGGACGTCGGGGGGTTTCGCTGGGCGCCGGCGGATGTTTGGCCTGCGAGCATGGAGGACGTCGGGCCGGCGCGGTGCTTGCGGGCACGGGAAGCGGGGGTGCCTCCCGGCGACAATGCCGGACCAGCACCCGGGTCTGGGTCTGTTGTAGAGGGGTCTTTGTGCGTTTGCAAACCCGCATTACTGCTAGGGGAGCTTCCGGGACATGCGCATCCGTGGCGCGTCCGAGACTGCACCAAGGATGTGCTGCACCGGGTGGTCTTGGACGAGGCGGATCACGGCGTGCGACTCCGAGGCTCCGTGGCCGTGATCCTACGCGGTGATGCTGCGGGCGACTTTGCCGCCACTACTACCGTGGGTGCGGTGGTGGATAACGTCTGTGTGCACGCAACGCGCATGGAGGGATCGTTTGTATGCCGGGCTGTAGTGACGGTGACCGGGGCTGTCGGGGAAGACACAGAGGAGGTGATGGATGCGAGAGCCGCCGAGGAGCAGACGTGGGTGGTGTGGTGACTTTGAGGCCATCGCTAATATAGAGCTGTGAGCTATAGATGCTACTCGAAAGGTCCATCCCTTTGACTGCGGAAAGGCGCCAACTCGGTCACGGCATTCCACATCTGCACCGATGCGGATGAGGTACTTTCTACTCACCTACCAGAAGTAGAGTGTATAATATATTCTCAGTAGTAAAACCAGTTATTAGCACCTCGGTTATAGTATACCCTTACTTGAACATAGAGTACACGGCACTTGGCTTAGTTATCATTCGCTTCCTCGCGCTTTCGTGACCGAGTTGGCACCGTACCGCACGCAAGGGATTCAGTGCAGGTGAATAGAAATACCAACACGGGAGTTCACGCCCAGCTACGCTGTCTACGCCATTATCTACTCGTGGAAGACAGTGTAAACGTTATAAAAAAAGTGCTACATGATTCATTTCCCCCTCTTTTTATCATTCTGTATCCAAACTATCCACTCTCAATGTAAATGACGTCCCCCCCCCCCCTTTTTTTTTTTTTTTATTTCCCCCCCTTCTAACTCAAATCCCACTACCACTTAAAAATCTACAACTCCCCTTCCCCTGTGCCCGTCGCCCTTCTCGCCCCCCTCCTCACCGGTCACGACTTCCCGTGTCTTGCCCCACTTGAAGTCGTCGGCGTAGAGGAGCGAGTAGAAGAGGACGATGATGTTCATGAAGGGCGAGGTGACGAGGTGCATGGCGAAGCCGACAAAGTACTGCACGCGCTCGAGGTTGTTGCGGGGGAGCCAGAAACCGATACAGAGGGAGTAGAGCTGTATGTGTGAGTTTGAGGTTTGAATGAGAAGAGGAGAAACGAAAAAAGGGGAAAGGGGAAAATGGGGAATATATATACATATAAAGGGAATAATACTCACATATCTAACCCACAATACACTCATCAACCCAACAAAGGTCGCATCCTCAAACACCTCCCCCCCCTTGCGCGCAAACATGACAATCAGCTGGGCCACGGCCGCCAGGATAAAGGGCGTAATGGCCCACGTCATGACGGCCACGACGCTCTGCACCCGCTCAATCAAGATGATGCCCGGCCGGAAGATCATGACAAACTCGTTGGAGATGCTGCCGAGGGCCCAGCGCTTGCGCTGCGACAGGAAAACGCGCCACGTCTGGGGCACGACGGTAAAGGCCTTGGACCGGAGCGCCTGCGCCGTCTGCTTCTGCGGGAACAGGCTGAAGATGATGGACGCGTGGATGCTGTCCTCGGAGTAGTTGCCCATGATCTGCGAGGTCATGACGTCGTTGGGCTTGGGGCAGTAGCCGAAGCGCTCGCGCAGGACGGCGTCGCCAAAGGTGGCCTCGTCGACCTTGATGAGCTGGCAGCAGCCGGGGAGGCAGTTGACCTTGCCCGTGATGCGGGACTGGAACATGCGCCGGAGGCCCTGCGTCTGCGAGTACTCGACCGACTGGTAGAGGGACCAGAAGCCGAAGCTGGGCCCGTCGGCAAAGTCGACGCACACGTGGCCGCAGACGCCCACCAGCCTGGGGTTCTGGCGGATCGTGCTCATCATCTCGGCCACGCAGTCGTCGTCGAAGACGGTGTCGGCGTCCATGCCCACGAGGTAGTCGACGTCGCTGATGCCGTTGCGCAGCAGGCAGCGGCCGAGGTATGCAAAGAGCTCGCTGTTGAAGATGGTTGTTGTCACCCCGTCGTCCGGCGATGCCGATGCCGATGCCGATGCCGACGCCGACGCCGCTCCTCCCACCGGACGTGGCCGTCTCTGGCTCTTCCGGAAGTGATACAGAAGCGACCGCGCAAAGCATAGACTATCCCGCTTGCCCTGGTTGTACCTCTTCCCGACAAACACAAACGGCACGTCCCGGTACCGGCCCACCCGCGTCGTCACCGGCATGAACAGCCCGTCCCGCGCGCGGTACCCATTCTCAAACGACCTCGTCACCCCGTCCGTGAGGATGTCCTCGAGGAAGTAATCGTGCGTCGTCTTGTCCATGCCCGGCCCGCGCACCATGCCATCCACAATGACGAAGATGAGCCGCGCGTGCTTCTCGATCCCCCGCTGCTGGACCAGCGAGTCCAGAGACCGCGAAATCTCCTCCTTGGTCTCGTTGTAGCACGGCAGCAGCATCACCATTTGTTCTAGGGCTGGAGGCGCGCTGCCGTCGTTGCCGTTGCCGTTGCTTGCCCCCTTCCGTCGTCTCCCCAGCGTCCTCACGAGGAGCCGCCACCCCCGCAGAACGACGCCCGTCCAGAGCGCGTGGGCCGTGATGCAGATCACCATGCCGGCCTGCAACATGGTGTTGCAGCTCAGCAGCACCAGAAACAGGTAAATCGCCTGCGGGAGGAGCAGGCTCAACGTGATGAGCGTCGAGTTCAGGATGAGCAGCCCGATGATGAGGGCCCATTTCTGCAGACGCAGCAGCTCCCTGGACACGCGCTTCAGTTCCTCTTCCGCGTTCCAGCGCGGCCTGGCTTCCTCCTGGTACACCCTTGCTATGGCGGACGTGCCGTCGAGTTCATGGGCCGACAAGTCCGTGGCTGTGGAGCGGGGGGCAAAGGATGTGGTGACGTTGGGTGTATCTCGTGTTAGTGTCTAGGAGTTTTCACTTTATTAGCCGTGTACAATGATGAAACAAATAGCCGATAAAAAGAAAAGAAAAGAAAAAGAAAAGAAAAGAAAAGAAAAGAAAAGAAAAGAAAAGACGTCAAACGGAGCCAAAAACAAGGGGAATGCCCACCGTCTCGCTTGGATTCGTGAAATGCACCCCGCACGTGTCTCTCAATACCGCTGGCGGCAGCAGCTCTTCCAAAGGCGGCAACTGCGGCGCCCCAGCACTCGGCAAACAAATGGACAAAGACGACGACGAAGCCGAAGAGGAAGGGGAAGCAGACGACGACGAGGAGGAGGAACAAGCACCCGCGAACCCATCATATTGTTTCGTCATATTGCCTCGTCGTGGCACACTGGCCGTATGAGCATTTCGTCGAAGCGAGAGCTACACACTTTCTTTTCTTTGTTTCTTTCCTATTTTATCACTTCTCAGTCACTCCAACCAAGAATCCAGCCTCTCCAACTTTTTTTTTTAAAAAAGACTGTCATTCTGGTTGTTTTATTTCTCTTTTATTTCCGTCCCCCCGTGCCTGCATCGTGTCCTCGGTCCGCCTCCCGTCTTTTTTGGAAACCCGTTCTAGTGACTGTATACACAAACCCTCCGACTAGAGCGGCATCCAGTGAAGCCGCGGTAGGTAAACTCGTATTTCCGTCTTGCCCCCTCCCCCCGCGCTTTCCCCACGTGCATATCCGGGTCTTTTGTTCTCGTCCAGCATAAAGACAAGCAGATGATGCATCACCCCCTTCTCAATGCCGTTGGCAAAAAGAGCGTTTGCTGCACGGAGTACGCCATGAATAGACATGTATGGCAGGCATAGTGGCAAAAGGGGCCATGATCCAGTTGATTGGGTCTATGAAAACGCCGCTGTGCCCCCCCCCCCCCCCTTTTTTTTTTTTTAGACGTAAACTTTTGTTACGCTTCCTGTTCAATACGAACTGTTTCCGCATATGGCAGTCTTCCGATGCTACATTTTCCAAGTTATGCCTGTGTTTTTTCCTCCCCTTCGTTCTTATACAAAGCCAACTGAAAACAAACAAGACCAGTTTGGTGTCGTGGTACCCCGTGTTTGTTTTTCTCCCCTCCCCCCCCCCTTTCCCAAGGGATTTCCTCCAACCACTCGGGTTTTCCGCCGCGTGCCATTTCCCCCACTTCGTCTGGAACAAAAAGAAGGTCTGCATATGGCGTCATGGTTGTAACTTGTGGAGAACTGCAACGTGACGCAACCGGTTTCCGCGTTTCCGTCTTTGTGCCTTTGGGTGCTGAGAACGCGCAAGGCTACACCTCCGCACCCACCCAGACTTATACAACAACTGGGCATACAAGGCTTAGGAAACTCCCACTACGTGATTGGAAATACGGTTGAGTGGTGCTCCGTGTAGCTTTCTCGCCAACAAAGAGATACGTCCCCCCCCCCCCCCCCCCACCGCCGTGAAGCATCGTTCCGGAAGAACCAAACTCGTGACTGGATCCCGAGGCACACGACAGCAAGTATACTCCCCAAAACACACGGCTGTCTCAAGTCCATATCCCCCCTTACTCTCTTTGAGCTCATCACTGCATAGCACCTAAAATGCCTCGGAAGCAGGCATTCCCGGACCCTCGCTACCTGAAACACGCCCCGTGTTTCCTGACTACCGAAAACCCGCAAAGCCATGTTGAACAAAATCTCCACGCTACATCCTGGTTCAAAAAAAGCGGCACACTGCCTCCGCGACCCCGTCCTGACTCCCGTGACTCCCGTCTACGGAACGAATGTGCAGGCTGGCTATCCTCTACAACCGCGCACCACACGTGAGATGGGGAAAAGAAAACCTAAAAAAAAAAAAAAAAAAAACGGTAATTCATCTACCTCCATGTTGCACAGAGCTGGCGTTTTTTGTCCCGGCTGGGTGGCGTGCAAGGCAGTCATGTGCGTTGGTGCGACGTAACGGTCTTTATTCTATTCTGAGAGGGGTGGGAAAAGGGGGTGAGGGGGGTGGCATGTGAGACAGACATATTCTCGTCGTGGCTACCTCGTGTTGGGACAATGCCGACGGTGTTTTGGTGCGACGGCCAAGGGCCGCTGGTGTGGGGGGGGGGAAACGTCTTTTTTTAGACATGCACATGAAATGCATATATGAATGAATGAATGAATGAATGAATGAATGAATGCAGATGTGGTGTACTGGGGTTTGCATTGGTGAGGTGGTCACTAGTGTATATGGCATTTAGGTTGTGTTTGTGTCTGGCTAACAAATGAAGATGAAAATAAAAATAGAAAGAGAAGAACAAGAGAAGAATCGTAGAATAATTTCTTGCCTCGTCATCCCGAGTCGGTGACTGACTGCCCATCCACACTTTCGTAAGACCCCCTTGAAGGCGTCAAACGAACCCCGTAAACCATTCCAGACACAGATAAAAGAAAACAAATGGGGAAGGAATGAACATCAAACAAAGTATATATCAAAATCTTCATGATTACACATTACAACAGCCTACAGACCATAGTCGAGGCACTTTCATGTCCAGCGCAAGAGTTTGCACCCACCATTACTATCATTCCGACGATGCTGCGCGGAACCGTGTTCGCAACCATGAACCATGCCACATCGCTCATACTCGGGCCGTGTATCACCACAACATTTCGTCCCGTGAATCGAAAGAAAGGCAAGGAGAAGACAAGAAAAGAAACGAAAGAAGAGAAATGCACCACCAAGCCAGCTCCACGGTATCCAAGAACCGAGCATCTAAATATAGTAAACCAGAAACCGACAAGGCATCAAGCAGCCCTATACCAGTTCCCCTTTGCATCACCAAGGCACTCCCCCACCGTCACGGGCCTGTACCCCCTCTCCCTCACCAGATCAATGACAAAGCGCGTCAGATTATACACCGTCTGGGCATGCACGTCGTGAAAGAGCACAATGTACGAGTTCTGCGCCGCGTCGTCTGAGATGCCTCGCGCGATCCGATCCTTGGACTGCTGAATCAGTCCCGGCTCATCGTACATGTAGTCCTTGGAGTCGAGGTTCGCCGAAACGACGTGATAGCCCGTCCGGCCGAGGAAGTCCTGACAGGCGGCATCGCACTCGAGGAACGGCGGGCGCAGGTACGTGGGGATCCAGCCAAAGACGGTGCGCAGGGCCATTTCGTTGTGGGTGATTTCGGCGTGGCGAATCGTGTCGTTGATGGCGCTGAGATCGCGATGCGTCCATGTGTGGCTGCCGATGTGGTGGCCGGCGTTGTGCATGCGGCGCAGGACCGACGGCCAGGGGGTGGAGGGATCGTCAATGTGGCCCTTGGCGAGGTTGTTGCCCGTGACGAAAAAGGTGGCCTTTGTGTTGGAGTCGTCGAGGAGGTCGAGCAGGTCGTTTGTGAAGCTGAAGGGGCCGTCGTCGTAGGTGAGGGCCACCATGCCGGGCTGCGTGCAAGAGGTGATGATGGATCCGTAGGGGACTTTTCCGATGTGTGGACGCGGGAGATCTGAGGTATCACGGCCGGGGGGTGGGATTCTGTTTATGATGTGTTTGGTCATTCTCCGGGTATTAGCATTTGTTGTCAATGTAGTGACATGAATTCTTTGGTTTCTTGGTTGTGAGTTTTTTTTTTCTTCCTTTTCTTCTTTTTCTTCTTTTTCTTTTTTCTTTTTTGTTTTTTCTTTTTTTTAAAAAAAGTAAGTAAGAAG